>JANSTV010056081.1:0-12920 GCA_027564135.1 Lestremia cinerea | reverse complement strand
ATTTCTGTGTAATAAAATGCCTCATCTGGAACACTGTCACTGTCAATGTCTTCCTGGTCATTGTGCGCTTTCGAGCTGGCACTGAAATAGCGAAAAGAACAATAGATTAGATTCATCCAAAAACTCCAAAACAGAACACCCCAACCAACCGTCCTCCACTGAAAATCTTCATCACCCGCAACTGTATACCGACAACACTGCTGCATGTCGCCGCGCCATTGCAAATTGGCCATCGGCGAATTCGCACAATATGTCAAACATTACTCTCATTCTGGGCATAAGTCCCGCAAACATTAAACATGGAGGATATTGTGATTCGTTCGGTGCGCATTTTCAAAGTTCAAAAATGTGGTGAATTACACGATAAATTACAGAAAGATGTCAATTTATTGTTGGAAGCGGATCCACAAGGGATCATTGTGAAATTATTTGCTGGTAATTGTCGCGTATTGCGTTGTGAAATGCTCCTTGTCTGTCACACTGGCATGTGTTCGCCTCGCTTGGCCATGATGTTTGTTGTCTGTCTCGCGACTCATTTTCGCTAATTTGTCTCGTTTGTTTCGTCGATGGTCGCATCGGAATTTCACGATTTCGATGCGATCCACATGAAATTCGGTTCAAGTTCGAATTGGATTGATGTTTCATTGATCGAATGTGACAAAAATATGGGATTAAGTTTGCCGACGCAATAAACAGACGATTTCAATGTGTCTGTGCTCGCTCCAAACGGCAATTACCTTGGACACACAGACACACGACAGCGTTCAATCCGCAAATTGGCGATTAATTTGAAGGTCGTTTGGCCAAAATGACGACAGAAGTAAAAAAAAAACACGACAACAAATGAATTAATCTCATGGCCATTTGCGCAAATTGTTGTTTACATTCGACATTTGAATTGTGCTTTCCAGACGATGATCCCAAGCAATTTTACCATCAGTTTCCGGTTACGCGAGACATCAATACCGTTGCATTTGGCGAAACGAGTCAAATTTTCAGCTTTCACGATGAATCGATTTGCATTAAATTCAACTCAACCGCTGGTAAGTCCATTGATACCGTTATTTATCGGTTCAGCTCACCTCAATGACAATTGATTCATTTGACAGATGCCCAAACAATTCGAAATTATTTGAGGAAAATACGCAAACCGGAATCGGTTTTCTCGCAACGCACCGAGGAATCATCAGCATCACAGTACTTTCAATTTTACGGCTATTTGAGTCAACAACAGAATATGATGCAGGACTATGTGAGGACGAGCACATATCAAAAGGCAATTCTGGGGAATCCCAGTGATTTCAAGGTATGTGATGCGAGTTGGAAGCTTCAAGTGGGATCATTTCTAATGTGACTCATTCCATATTTCCGCAGGATAAAGTGGTGCTAGACGTTGGAGCCGGTTCCGGAATTCTATCTTTCTTCGCCGTGCAGGCGGGTGCCAAACAAGTGTACGCAATTGAAGCCAGCAACATGGCAACATTTGCTCAGCAATTAGTACTTGCGAACAATGTTCAAGACAGAATTTGCGTGATGCCGGGAAAAATTGAAGAGATTGAGTTGCCTCAGAAGGTGGATGTCATCATTTCGGAGCCAATGGGCTACATGCTGTACAATGAACGGATGCTGGAGACGTATTTACATGCCCGGAAATGGCTGAAAGCGGGCGGAAAAATGTACCCAACCGAAGGTGATTTGCATGTGGCACCATTCACCGATGATGCCCTCTACGCAGAGCAATACAACAAAGCGAATTTCTGGTATCAAAATTCTTTCCACGGAGTCGATCTGGAGCCACTTCATCGCGAAGCCATGCAAGAGTATTTCCGACAGCCGATTGTCGATACGTTTGATATTCGAATATGCATTGCGAAATCGGTTAAACATTCTGTGGACTTTCTCACCAACAAGGAATCGGATCTACATGAAATAGGTGAGTTTTGGAAATGGACGAGTTGTGGGACGTCATTTGAATGAAAAAATTTCCCATTGGCAGATATCCCATTGGAATTTCACACTCTTCAAGCTAGCATCTGTCACGGCCTAGCATTCTGGTTTGACGTTGCATTCAATGGATCTCAACAGCAAGTGTGGCTGTCAACAGCACCGATGGCCCCATTGACCCACTGGTATCAAGTGCGGTGTCTGCTACAGGAGCCAATTTACGTAAAACAAGGTCAATTGATCAAAGGACAAGCATTGCTGGTGGCCAATAAGCGACAGAGCTACGATGTCACGATCAAATTGAGCATCGAAGGCACCGAAACGACATCAACAAATACGCTCGACTTGAAGAATCCCTACTTTCGATATACGGGCGCACCGACACAAGCACCACACGGCAGCAATACGCAATCCCCCTCCGAGGCTTACTGGGCACACTTAGACGCTCAAGGCGTTCGAAACGGTGAGTATCTCAAGTGGATACAATCGATTCGAATCTAAACCGCTCCTTCACGCATTCTAGCTGTCAATCTAGTGAATGGCATTACAGTTAATGGACTTGGTGAAGTGTCCATGGACATATCGCACGCAGCTTCTGTCAACTAACGGCACGTCGAATCATTCACAGTGAATGTGCTCGTGACGAATTCCAACAATGAGATTAGCGATTCGACTTGATCAATTCAGTTAGATTTAGGGCAACTCCACGGAACTTCAATCACTTTTTCGATAATATTTTTGTTTTGTTTTTTGTTCTCTCTCATAAATTGCAACATTTCGAATAATCGCTCGCGATCATCACCCGGTCATCCGGTAGCATTTAAGATTATTCTATTTTGCAAGGCATCACATTTTCGGGCCATGCCATTGATCTAGTGGTTTTTATTTTATATAATTTTTTTACACGTTTTTTTTTATTCAATTTGATGAATCTGTTTCTTTTTGTCCGGGAAATTTCGCTGTTAAGTTTTTTTTTTCAATTGTCTCAAAATGCAGTATACGCTTCGTAAAGCAGCTTTACAATTATTCAACGAAGCAGTCGGTTCGGAAGAAATCTAGTACAATTCTGTTTTTTTTTCTTTCTTACTTCTGTTTAATTTTTTACTTTTTTTAGCTCGCTGAGCTTTTTTATGCATTTTAAAACCACAACAACAAACTCACCGACAAGGAAACAAACGAATAAATTAAATTATTTGAATTAGATCGTAGATAATTTATTGAGGTGAACTAGAAGTAGATATGATGACAACCAAAAAAAAAGAAAAAAATGGAAAAAACAAACAAAAAAAAATGGAAAAAAATTGCAAAGAAAATAAACGAAATTCATTTCAAACTGAATTCGCCAAAGTTTTTCAATTGTGACGAAAGTGAAGAGAAATGAAATATTTCGATGAACCCCGGTGCCCGTGCACTGCATCATCAGAATCATGCCGTCATCATTCGAATTGGGAATTCATGAGAATCGCCTGATATTTTCCTGATAAATCCATTCGAGACACATTTTTTGCTCTGCCATTCGATTTCGCATTGTTTTTGCTGCCGTTTTGCTTACGATCGTTCCGAATGAACGTGTTTATTTTGTTTTGATAGCTTCGTCATTGTCGTCAGTTGGGAAGAAACGCAAAACGAAAAACATAAACATCGAACGTCAATTGTTTAATCGAAAACAACAATTGCGAATTCGATCGAATCGAGTGTCATCGCGATCGTCATTATTGTCCGGCCCCGGTCTCATGTTTTTTGTTTGACTTGTAATTTGGCCGAGTGTTGATCTCAGATTTTAGCATTGATTCGGCCGTCATTCGAGCTGGTGGGTGTGTTTCGACTGAATCGGAGGATGTTTGTGATGTTTCAAGACGAGGAATCGCTTCATTCAGCCGATTTCACGAGCACGCGATTTCCGAGAATTTTTCAGTGGAATAACCAGTGATTGATTGTAGCCAAAATGGAAATACCAAATTAAATGGAAAGCTTACCCAAGATGTGCTTCACGAACGTGATCTTCGATTTCCTCCACAGTTTTATGGATGACGCTGCATTTCTTCCATGTGCATTGGAACAATGTTTGGTATTGCTGGAAAATTAATGGAAAAACGGAAAATTAATGAAAAAGTTATTGCTTGGGTGGTTCGATGATGGTGGTCAAATTGTGAGATGATATTCTTGGCAATTCGTTTAATTCGACGGCAACGGTCGGTTTGGCATTCTTCAAGGCACCGGCGGGTGGTACATAACCCACCCAGCACATCGATTACGATGGCCTATATGGAAACTCGATCAATATCTTTTATGTGAACCATTCGATACAATCGCCAGTCTCTCTCCCTCTCGGAGCAAAGGTTCATTCGATGTATTGTCTTTTGTGCGGTGTTTTCTGAAGGAATTCACCGATTTTTGGTTGACAAAATGAGAAATGGCATTTTGCGCGCCCCCAAAAACCCAACAACACATTTTACGATGCGCTGCGCATCGAATAACCAAATCACAAATAACCGCGTTGATTTATGCCAATTCGGCAAATATACACAAGAGCGATACCCACAAACACAAAGAGCAGCCATCGAGGCACAACAACAATGATAGTCGATAGCAGCGACAGAGTCAAATATTTTGAGTTGAAAACATTGAATTGGCTGGCGCGATATAAATAATCGCAGAAAATTTCTATTTCTGGTTTTCTGGGTATTTAGAACGAATGAAACAATCTACGTATATATTCGGTGAATGTTGGCTGTGAGAACGGTCCCAAATGCATTGGATTGGTCGTTGCTGTTGTTGGAGCATGGGTGGGCTCGAGAATGGGGATGCCGCAAATGCGAATGAGATGTGACAGCTGCAGAGGTGCTGGGTTTCATGGTGGCTTCAGTCAATGTGGTGGTCAACTGCCGCCACCCCCTCCATTCGACCATTCCGGTCAACTGGAAATGCATTTTGCAATTGACCTACATTTCCAGGGAGATTCTCCGGGATTGATAATTCACATTTGCAAACGTTTCGCATTTGACCGAATTCTCGCAATTCGACCAATTCGTAATGTGATTTTCGTTAATGTCGGATGCTTTTAGCGTCCTGCTTACGAATGGCATTCATTCAGGGGTGCAAAAAATGCATAAGCCTTTTGCAAAGCTGATTTCGTTCCAATTGCTTTAATTGAAATGCTGAAAGCATCGAATTAATCCTGAGCAAATTCTCGGATGGGAGGTGAGCATTGAAATGACTCGAAAATCATGGAGGCGAAAGCGAGTTGGCATAATCAATCGACTTGATTTGATATAATTACTCTGTTGTGAGTGCGTGTGTGGGAGAGAGAAAGGGGGTGGGTGACGCATCCAAGCTTTATGGCTTATCATTAACGATGATTTGGCGCAGATCGAGTTGGCGACAATCAAACAAATTACCAAACGCAATGATGTCATCGCAGAGATAATTTCGGTATTTATGATGGGCGTTGATGAAAGTCTGAGCCGAATTTTCTTATCAGAAAATTTCCATTGGGAAATCGAGGGAAGATCCCATCCAAGTGGAAGATATGTGGGTTGTTCGTGAAAATGGCGGCATTGAGCGTATCGTGTTGGCAATCCATTCGTGCCGGCGTTTCAGGGAATGCCGAAACATAACGGTAAATAGGTCAAATACATTTCACGAGAGCTTTCCCTCAATGTTAAACACTTGTGATGGAAGCGACAGTATTTTCCTCTGAGAAACACATGCCATCATGCCGATGTTGTTACCGCGGTATCGCGGGTTGTTATTTACATATTTCATGACCGAAATTAAAATTTTTTTTTGTTTTTTTTTTTATCTCTCCCTGTCACTTCTCCTCTGTCGTTCCCAACCATTTTTTGTAGCCCCGTGCTTGTTGACGATAAAAAGCCTGCAATCAATTTTCGGCTGAAACATTTTTCGGTAAACATTTGCTCGAGTCGACCTTCTGTTGATCGGCGACCGGGTCGCAAAATGCCATCAAAAACCAACTTGAACCAGTTTGATGAATGATGGTGGCTGGCATGCAAGCGCTTAATTGCATTGGCCGATATTTCAATATTATGCAATGTTTGGCTGATGCTGGTGTGGCGTGGAAAACGCATTGTGTTTGAGGCTCGTGCGACCTCAGCCTTCAGAAAATGGGGCATGCATCAAACGCCCGGTTTGGCCCAATTTTCACCATCGTCATCATCATCAACATCCCATCATCCACATTCGGCATCGCAATACTCTCATCACGATGACGGTACAAATTTTACGAAACTAGGTCAAGCATAATCTGCGTTAGCTCTCTTCCGAAATGGAACACTTTTGCTGTGCTGATTTTCGCAACGCACACCCCATGCGCACCGCAAGCGATTTTTTTTCCTTTGGCACCGTCGAATTGGGTTGAATAAGCCGGTTGCCGTCCGGCTTCGGATGTGTATGTGTTGTTTTTCTCTTTTTGGGCTCGTTTCCATAAGCCGCCATGTTGTAACTTTGTTGAAGGCAATTCCGTTTTTCGTTATCGCTTTCAAACGAGGACGAATTATGATGAATTTCAACGGAAGCCGCCTGAAATAAAACCGGCACTTGCTAGCGAGAATGGCTAAAGAAAATTTCTCATTCATTTTCCACTAATGACCACATTCAGAACGAACAGGACGCGAATCGATTTCGAAAACGATTTCGATTTTCTTCATTTTTCGCTTTTGTTTTTCCGTTGAGAAATGATTGCCTTTTCGTTTTGACCATTTGGAAGTGTCGTTATTGCTGTTTGTCCGGACGATCGTGTCCGTTTGATAAAATTCCAGGCGACAGAAAAAATAAAAAAAACAAAACAAATGAATTGTCATTTTCAATCGCACAAATGGGAAATACCCAGACGACTTTTCGTGAAAATGTAATAAATGATTGGGAAAATTTATTGAATTTCGTGGTGTTTTAATCGGTCGAGAAATTCACGGGCGGATACTCAAGTATCGGTCGAGGTAAGCCGCTTATCAAGCAATCCAATCGAGACCATTAGCAAATTCCATCAAAAAACCAAGAGAAAATTGGCTTTTAGAATTTCGGTCGTCATTCTACGAACTTTTGCTCCAGTTTCGGAAACTTCAGTCGAAATGGGTCAACATGAATTATGTGCCGAAATGATATCAAATGAATTTCCATTTGGAAAATTCGCCGAAAGAAACAACGAATGACATACATAGCCGCCAGAAAGGACATGGCACAAAATGGATGCTTGCTTGCATCCATCGATGCCGATGTTTTTCACATAATTCGTTGGTTTGGTTTTCTTTATCCCGGCGAAATGTAGAACAACGCGCTGCCGTTGGCTGAACGATTCGAGTAAATAGAACGGCATACGATTGTGCCGGGAATTCAGGTCACAGCACATAATGAGGAAATGGGAACATCGAAAGTCCTCCTCAATGCCACCATCACCACCGCTACCACCAATGCCAATGGGAAAATTGTGTCGAAAATCTAGTTTCCCGATTGAAATGTAGGTATTTGGGATAGCTGTTGCTGTGTGGCCTCGTTCGCAAGCTTATGTATCTCACGCAGGATGTCACCGCTGTGGGAGACCTCGGTTCGGGTGTGGGTGAGTGGGTGGGACCAATTGGATTATGGTTGACCGGTTGGTCAGAGGCTGATATGGTGGACTGGGTTCGCGTGTAACCCACTCCTTTTCTGCTTTCAACAGCAATTATTTTCTTCCTATTTGCTCGTGTCCAACTTTTTCCCATTGTCCGCCCAATGGCGTCGCTCCCGGCCCCATTGTCTATTGCCGTAACAATGAAAATAAATTATATTTCCGTATTTAGAACGAGCTTTCTCCGGCAGATGGGTTGTTGTTGGTTCGATAATGGGTCGCGGGGATAACGTTTCAAACAACAATTTCCTGTTCGAGTCGATGGGAGCGTTGGGAATGACAGAGAAAAATCGATACGCTCGGTCTTAGCTGTCCACCCCATCCATTCGACATTGCCTCAAAGTCAAGTAGTTGGCCGGAAAATGTGAACAAGTCAACGGCAACATCACCCCACCGGCATACGCTCTCCATTTTCAATCATTTTCCGCATTGGCCGGTCGAAAAGTAATCGCCGAATTGATGTCATGAGGCCATTTGCTACCTTTTCATATCGCTGATGAATCGCCCTCGAACTGGAAATGGAACCGGATTCGAATCGAAATCAACGAAAGAAATGCAAGACAAAAAACGAAACAAAAAATTAGTGTTGAAGCAGTTGCCAATGGCTCTTTCGTTCATCGACAAATGAAACACAACAAATTGGTTAGGCAAACATTGCGTTTCCATTAGAATGGGTGGACGCGTCTCGTCACACTGGTTCCATTAAGCGGCGAACAACGCTCGCGAGAAATGCTATTCAAATGAAATATTCATTCGTTTACAAAATTATGGGCGCAAATTTTCCACCAATCGACTGAGAACCAACTTGATTTCTTGCAAATCACGTTTCTTTTGATGGATTCTCATTTCGTCCGAGCTCTGTAGAATATTCAATCGACGAAGATAGCAAACTGTGAAGATGTCCGAAAAACATAACGGTTCATCGGAAAAGGCAATTTGTTTGATGAATTATGGAAAATTGATAAAGAAAACAAAAGGGACGGAAAAGGAAAATCCATCGAATTTCAAAGAACCCCTGGCATGTGTCTAATCCCGGCGAATCCTCGACAGTCAAAATTGTTTAAGCCTCTTTGAAATAAATCATTCATTTTGACGAAATTAAAAAATAAACAAACACAAAACAAAAAACAAGATGAAAAAGCAAACAACGATAATTTAAAAGAGAATGAAAAATCGCTCAGCAAAATAGCAACACACAACGAATTCGATTGGCCTAACCTTAACCAAATACTCTGATTTCGATGAGTTGTCGTCGTCGTCGTCGCTACGGAAAACACCCTGCACATTTGACCTAGTTTCCCGAATCGATGTTTTCCATCGCATTCGCTCACTCGCTGACATACACACACACACACACACATATATACATACACACCAATACACCCACATTCAATGATGACGATGGAAAACGTAATACGAGCTTCATCGCCCATTCCAACGGGTCATGTATTCGACATGCCATTTCACCACCCATTGGCCTCCAGTGTGGCGCGTGTTGTGCTGCTGCTGCTGTCGCTGCTTGTGTATTTGGCGAAACGCGCAACCCAAAAACATAATATTGGAGGATAAGTTTATTATGTCGGGGTCACATCGCATATACACATACACAAGCACATCCCATTTCGTGTGTTGAGCAAGAGCTTTTCCAACCAAATGGAAAATGCGGGAAACTACGAAGACTAACAAAATGGATTTTTCCGATTATATTCTTTCTTCTCCTTCTTCTATTCAAAGTCGATGTGAATTCATGTTCAGATGGGGATCGATGATATAATGACGATGGGTCCCCTTCGAGGGAAGAGCTGAGGAATTATAATGCGGGAATGCGGTCGGATTTCTCATCATTGCCATTCCCTGGCATTGATTCGCTGATGAGCGAATTCGACACCCGTGATTTGACATCCCGGGACCGTCATCATCTACGACACTCTGGTGATTTGGTTTGCCAATTTGATTTGATGAGCTTTCGGATGGAATTAGAGCCGTTTCCATTTCCGGCTCGAAAGGCGTTTCTTTTGCTGCTTCCGGAATTTCGAGGAAAATGCAAAAAATATTCCCCAAGTGACGGCCTATTTGGAGACTCATTAACGGCGTCTCAACATCAACCGGTGATTGACGCAGAGAAAGAAAACAGAAAATCCACGGCATGAAAATCTAACAGTAAAGCCGTAAACAGAAAGTATAAACATGAAACATCGCATAATGCCACAATAACGTGATGACGACGACGACGACATCACCAACATAACAAAAGCATAAACAGCGGCATGGATCTCCATTCGAGCCGATGCCGAATAGAGCAGAACCAATGAATGTTGGTTGTGTTGTGCTGTGCGCGCCGGCCGCACACAATCTATTCTCGCTTCATCTTTGTCTAGTTTTCGTTCGACGCCGGAGTCGGAACCGGAGCCGATTCCAAAAGCCTTTTTTCAAATGGCGCGAACGCGAATTCAGCCATTTTTATGCTCTACTCGTTTCGTCGTGTTCTCCTTTTCCCGCGCGCGCACACACACAAGCACACTCCATGCTGTCGCTGTGGTTGTTGTTGTCGTATTGCCGAAGCGAGAGAGCCTCGGTTCTTTGTTTACCAACAAAACGACGAAATGTTGTTTTCATTTCGACAAGCGGTTCCGACTGTTGCCCGTTGTTTTGGTTTCCCATTTCTTTTTTCCTCTTCTTCTTCTTTTGCTCTCTTCTTTCACTTCTCTCCTCTGGTTGTGCGCTTTCCATTTTGGGTCGAGCGAAATGTGGGAATTTTATTGATTTTTTTTCGGTTTTTTTTTTTTCATTCGCGTCGAATAGCTCCAGTTGATTCGATGATTTCGGCTTGCCAGAAACTCCACGCGATTCGATGGTGGCGCATTTGTTGAACATCCTCAATGTGAATGAATGGTCGGCCACCATTTTTTTCCTGTTTACACCAGAAATGGGCTATCCACAATTCGACTGTCCACTGTTTCGTATGCACAACATGCCATCGTCATTAATCCAACATCCAATCGAGAAAATGAGCAAATTGTCGGATTTCAGAGTTGCCCTCTATTTGTCATTATGCAACACAAAGGACTTCCATCCTTGTTGTTGTTGTTACCATTGTCAGCAAGGCTGTTCATCAACGATGATGTCATTCAACAAAGTCGTCAACAAACAATCCGACATTTCGTCACCGCCCGTTTCAACCGCATAATTTATGACACGTTCGTTTCTTCCACATACGAATTGTACAGTTAATTTATTGAAAACATTCCGATTCTTCGGTTCGACCAATTAAAACATTGATGATGGGTGAGTGGTCGAACGCATTGGATATTCGTGAGGGGCCAAATCGAATGGTGTTTTCATTTTAAAATTCGACAAAAAGAAAAAAAAATTTAAATTATGCAAATCGACAATCGACGAATTTGTTGTGTGCGTTTTTTCTCTCTGTCATTCACCGTCAGAGTCAAATGCTCAAATATGTCCCGGTTTTGATTATTTCGTCAATGTCCGCACGTTTGTTTGTGTTTGTGCGTGAGGACAACAACGAATATCATATCATTTGTTGCTCAATCACAAACTGTGTTGATTGCCTTTTATCCTCATTTTGTTGTTTGCTCAAAACTACGCGTCATTATTTCAGTGCACACCGCATCGAATGTATTATCATTGGACTCGATTGTCTTTGGTTTGCTCGAATAAAAGCACACAATAACATTGATGACAACGACGACGGTGACGACGACGAGGTAGAGACGACGTTGAACAAACAACAAAACGGACGAAAGACCCAAGCAAAAGAAATGAAACAAAACAAACGTAAGAAGAAGAAGAAGAAGCAACAACAACAGCATGAATTTTGATAAAAACAAAAAGACCGGGAAACTTGAATATCGTTGCGTATGAACTGCGCACCAGTGTATTGTCCGCTAATGTAAGAGTAAAGTACCTTTTGGCTTTGGTTACGATTCGAATTTACTGGTTTGATTTCGGTCGCATCGTGGCCAACACATTGGGCTTGGGCTTGGTGTTGTGACTCTCGATGCGGATGGCATACGAAGTCGCGACCGCTTCGATAGTATTTTCTGGATCGGTTGCATGTATTCAGTTGGCCGAATGGGGCAAACACACGAAAGGCGAATGAATAAAATACGAGAAAGAGAAGTAAAGAAAAAGGAAAGAAAGAAATAAAACCAAACGAAAGAAAAGAGTGAAAAAACGACAATAACAAAAAAAATAAGAAAAAGAAGAAGAAGGAAAAAAAACGACAACAACACGCCGCACCACAGAAATGCTCTACGGTTTGTGTATTAAAGAGAAACAATCTGTTTGACCGGCATGATGTCGTTGAACCCAATGTTTTTGCTCGTTCCGTCTCTTTCGTTATGCTTTTGCTCATATGTTCCGATGCCGTTTACCGATTCGTATCCAATGCACAACCGGCCCCGGCTAATGAGTGTGGAATGAATTCATTGCACTGCATCTCAGTCGATGGCTTTTGTCGATTAGTCATTTGCGCATTTGCGTTGAATGGCTTGCCGGCATCCAAGTTGTGAACCGCGAATTCAATGAGCGTCTTTGTCGCCCGTTTCATAATGACAGCAGGGAAGCCCATCGAACCGGCTAATGAGGTCATTGAAATCCTAAACGAACGCGTTTTCGATTCGGGGTCCATTACGAAATCACAAACGTTTGCCTTGTCGCAATTAACGGGTCTATTGTAAGTTGATCTACCCATTCTGTCTGTCTCTTTCTCTCGCTCTGCCACCGACCAATTTTCGATGCGTAACGCATTCATTATCGCTGTTTTGATCACACAAAGGGAATCAAATGCGAAAATTCCATAATGATTCACGGAAAATGACCAAATTGATGACAACAATAGAGATCCACCAGTGACCGTTGATCATCCACCGTCCCACCAAAGCAAATGCCATGCCAATAATAATAAATTAACAAAATGATCCGGTATGGATGCCACTGTGTTGTGGAGAGACACCGAAACGATTTTAATCAACGAATTACGTTGAGCGACAATGGACACACTCTTTTGTTTAATCGCCGATGCGAACGGAACACAATGAATAAAACCAAATTGATTCCAACAATGAGAATGATATGCGTGTATCGTCACACAGACGCGGCTTTTGTAAAAAAAAAATTAAATGAAAATGAAAAAAAAAAGAAATAAAAAAAATGGGAAAAAATTGTGAAAAATCCAAAGAAAAATCAACGTTGAAAATTATGCGTTTTGTGATTGAGGAAATTCCATGTAATTTTCTGGCGGCCAACACTACCGCCGCCGCCGTTGCTGCCGTTTGTTGTTGTTGTTGATTCGTTGGAAAAGAGCAAAATAAATAAATATTGCGGTGAATGA
>JANSTV010056059.1:0-12925 GCA_027564135.1 Lestremia cinerea | reverse complement strand
ATTCGATAACTTTTCCAATTTAACTGGTGATAGTTTTTCTGTGGCTTTTGTGCGAGTGGTTTTTGATTGGCCTGCGGGGGTTTGTTTTTTTTTTGTTGTGTTGTTTTTTTTCGGTTGTTTGTCATAATTCTTTGGGGCCGTTTTGGATGATTTTTGTTATTTACTCTGTTTTTTTTTTTTTTTGAATAAAATTGCTATAAATCATTCGATAACTTTTCCAATTTAACTGGTGATAGTTTTTCTGTGGCTTTTGTGCGAGTGGTTTTTGATTGGCCTGCGGAGTTTTGTTTTTTTTTTGTCGTGTTGTTTTTAGCGAATTTGTATCAGGTTTTTTTCTTGATTTTGTTGGGTTTTTTTTCTTGCGTGAAAATTGGAAAGTTTGGGTGTTGATTCCTCGGTTTTTTTGGGAGGTGAGATATATTGGAATAGGATGGGCTTGGTGGGTATGGGGGGGCTCCAGGTCGTGGCTTCTGGATAGGGGAAATGAGGAAAAGATCGAGTCGACTTATGAGCGACCAAAGGGCAAATCATGATTCTTCTGTTAACCACCGACCAAAAACCGAAAAAGAAGAAGAAGAATGAAGAAGAAGAGGAGTTGATTGCTTTTTTAGAGTGTAGCTTGATAGCGACATCTCTGAGTCAAACTATGACCGAAAGGTTTGAGTCTTGAATGAAGCACGAATTCGTTACTGAAATCTCATTTATTCACATTCTCCGTTATATATAATATCTGAGCAAAATACGAATGTCGGTTTGTTTCTGACGAAAAGCGTAGATCGATGAATCATCTGATATTCTTTGGTTGATTTAAGAGGACATTTGCCTCATTGCAATTTTCGAACAATCCCATTGGTTGCATCCAACCGAATCGTGTCACCAAAGGCGATTTTCTGGGTCGCTCCGCACGCTCCAACAATGCATGGCAATCCATACTCTCGGGCAACGACAGCACCATGTGAAATCAAGCCCCCAAGCTCGGTGATAACACCGCTAAGCATAGGGAAATACGGACTCCACCCAATGTCCGTACTGAATGTGATGAGGATATCACCGGGCTGAATCTTTGAAACATCTGCGAAACTTCGTAAAACGCATGCCCGACCGGAAACCACCCCTTCGCACACCGGAGTCCCAGTCACTTCAGCGGGTCCAAGCGACTGCACCACAGCTGTGTCGTCCATAGGCTTGACGAGCCCGCGATGAATTTCGGGAAAGCGCAGCTTACACCATTCGGGAAACAGGCGTCTCCGTCGAACTGCTTTCGGGATCACACTGAAGTTCCTCTCCTTCAGCACGCGGCCAATTTCTTGGTGAGTCAGGAAGAATATCACTTCGGCATTTGGTAGCAGGGCTTCCCGACACATCCTTTGAGCCAAATCACGGTAGCCTTTGCGCAGTTCGTGCACATACGAAATGAATGAGCTTTTGGTTTTTTCCCTCAGCTGCACCGACGTCTTGCAATGCGGCAATAGGAATTTTATGATTTTTCTGAAAAAGAAAAGTTGAATGTGTGTCTGAATGGGTTTTCGCAGAAATACCAACCTGGTCAATGATTTCTTTGGCGTCTTCAACGAATTTACGATCTCCGTGTTCGTCAACTCTTCATTGTTCACTACACGGCAATGACCTGACGCCAAGCCTTTGGTTGTGCTTTGCAGCATTTCAATCACGAGATCGGGCCGCATTCCCCAGGTCTCGGTTTTCAATTCGAACTGCGAAAGGATTAACAAATGAAAATCTCATAGTGAATCGACTAGTAAGAGAATCTCACCTCTTTGTAAGCTCTATGGAAGTGCTTCCGCAAAAACTCATCCAACAATCTGGAGGCTTCCGGGCAGTTAGTCTGAAGCCACTGTATCCCATTTCTTGGAAGAATTTCTGCGAAATCCTTTGATTTGCCTGCAGCGGAAATGGTTTTAGCGATGTTTTCCAGCATCGTCGGAATCTCAGCGGATTCAACGTCCTTGCAGGAGCCCAACATGATGGCAATTTCGGCGTAGTGGTCGGCGGTCAGCTCGGATGTGCCTTCAGCCAGCACAATGAGTGCCACGAGTTGATAGAGCATGCTCACCTTCGAAGTTTCGCCATGCGCCACGGCCGTGTGGAGCATATTAGTCACTTTCTCAGTGAGGTCGTCATACAATTGAACGCTGGATTCGAATCGACTCAACGCTGGGGGATCGTAGGTCCCGACAAAATTCTTCATAAACTCCTCTTGTCCTCGACTGACTTTCTTGTTTCGCCATAGGTCGCCAAGCAATCCACTCATGAGCTTCATCTTCTTCCCGGCGCCCACAACTCCAAATCTGTGTATAGCCGAGTCCTGCATCTCCTGGGTGACGACCTCGTGGCCGAAGCTTGCTATCGACTGGATCTTCATCACGAGCGTCACTTTGGGGTCAGCGAATCGCATAAACGTTCCGATGAAATCGAAGCAGAGCCGATAGTAGGACGTTCGAAGGATGGTAAAATGAAGAGGACTAGCGTCTTGTTGAGTGACTGCTTTGGTGGTGGATTTGTTGATGATCGAAACCACTGTTGAGTATGTGAGTGGGGTCAACGTTTCTGGAAACACCTCGCCAATGTTGCCAAACGTGGACATCTCGTCAAGCGTCATAACCGCCGAATCGAATTCGTGGAGCAACTCCCAAGGACTGTATGCATTCGTTGCGGTCATTGGCCGTGATTGCAAGATGAACATTTTGTTCTGGAATTTAAGAAAATTTCTCGATTATCCTCGTACTACATAGATTCCTAACTTGAAGCGTACCTCAAATAGGGCCCATTCAATGTCGCGAGCATCACCATAGAACCTCTCGAGCTCGACACCAACTTTGCTCAGTGTCACGACCTGATCATCACTAAGACATTGGTCGTTTCTTCGGTCATTACTCAGCTCAGTGGAGACGACGTTGTCCGATGCCATATCGATTGAATGAGTCTTCAACCCGATCGACTTCGCCAAGATGGTCGGATTGTTCGATTTGTAGCTCTTACGGATCACGTATGTGTCTGGGTCGACTGCACCCGAAACGACTGACTGAAACAAGACATTAAATCAGCCACTAATGCTTTCACGATGCTTCCCAACTCACCTCACCCAATCCGTAATTTGCGGTTATGTAAACCTGACTGGGATCCCCGTTGGCTGGTGCTCGCGTGAACATCACTCCAGCACAATGAGCCGGAACCATAATTTGGCACACGACGGCCATCTGTGTTGCGACCGGTTGCATGCTCTGCTGTCGATAAACAACGCTTTGATGCGTGAATAATGAAGTCCAGCAATCTCTAACGGCCTTCATCGCCCCCTTAAAGCTACCGATGCCGAGAAAAGTGTCATTCTGTCCAGCTGAGGATGCGTCACAACTGTCTTCGCCCACTGCCGATGATCGAACTGCGCAGCGAATGGGTTTTCCTTCGCTTTCGCCCTGGAGTCGGTCCCACGCAGACCGAACCGCTTCAACGGTTTCTTGCTCAATCATCGTCTCTTTGAAGGCGTCGACCAGTTTTCCACAAGCATTTTCCAGGGAGTCTTCCTTGCGATTGTACGCGATATCTTCGACGTTTTGAATTGCCTCTCGCAAATGAAGATGTCGTTCAATTTGCAGACTAAATGCCTTTGTGGTGATGACGAAGCCGAACGGAACATTGAAGGTAGTTTGAGTCGTATTCGTTTGGACATATTCTGTTAGGACACCCAATGAAGCTCCCTTGCCACCGCAAAGAGCTTCGTTTACGCTCTCGGATTCGTCGAGGAATGTCACCAAAGGCTCCTCTCTTTTAAAGGATTTTGGAAGTGGCTGTGTAGGGTGGATTGTCTGGACAGGGATTGATGGAACTTGGTCATTAGTCCGAAGAGGATAACTCAGCAAGCAAACACCGAGTCCAGAATCACCCATCAGACTGGTCGAGCACGTGACTACGTTGGTTTTGCAAGCGAGTGGTCGTCTCGAATAAACGCTCGTAAGGTCCTCATGGAAGTGGGTTGTGGTCGAGTAGGACTTGTTCCCGGCTGAGAAGGTTATGGTAATCGCCTTCGGAACTTCCACATCGTTCCCTTCAGCGAATTCCGACAAATCCAAGTCGATGTTTTCGATGGCCGAAACAGCTGCATCAGCCGATCGAAGAAACCCAAACTGAACACTGGAAATGAATAATCAAAATTTTGATTCGGCCGGAGGAAACCAAGAACTCACTCACTTTGTATGACTTTCCTTGAAGGTCTTGGCACCAATCGCATAAACACTTCCATCTTTACAAGCTCCGAACAAGCAGATCGAACGACCGAGCTCATGTTCAACTAGGGTGTTCTCCCATCGCCTTTGCTTCAGCCCAGGAAGATTAAGCTCGAAGACTTCTTTGGCTCTGCCAATCCCAAAATCGATCGTCACTTGACCGAAAAGACTTCCACACTGATCGTGGCCATCATAGTCCTTGGTCATTCTGAAAATAACAGTGAATCAACGCTTATGAAGTCAAATGAAAGGCAGACAGTAACAAATCTTGAACTGGTCTCTCGTCACTTGAGACCGAAGCCAGTGCCTTGGCAATAAGCGCTTCGTTCCAATCGTGTGGCCACAGCAAAGGTTCTGCTGCAGCGGTCCAGCTGAAAGAAGGCATGTAGTTCCAAAGGCGAATTCATGGGTAAGCCTCTTACAAAAACGTGAAAACAACGTGCTGCAATTCATCCTCTGAATAATCATCTTTCCAATCTCCACTTTGGTTAGATTTCAACAAGCCATTAAACGTGATGCGCCATTTCGAGTATGCCGTCAAGCACTCCAAAGTCAAGCCGGAAGATTCGAATGGTCGTTTGGTTGGTTTCGTAGTGCTAGTCAAACGGTGATCTGGAAGTCCAATTGGAGCAGTTCAAGGTGAGGAACTAAGGCGTGAAACTCACCTGGCAATGTGAACACCCGTCCGTCAGTCAGTCGGAGATAAATCCAGAGTTCATTTTCGTCTGTTTTTTTGCAAAAATTCACCAACAAAAAGTTACCGGTTTGATCGCATCCGAAAAACTATAAAAACCAATCACATTTACGGATCTGACCAGTCTCGTTTGACCCATCGCCTACTCACCACCAGTTTCTCTTGATCAAACACAGCAGTCGTCTGAGGGCGTTCCTCCGTCAAGTCTCTTACAATCCGATTTTGTTGCCTTTCCCGTCGTATCCGTCTCCGAATCCACCACTGTTTAACGCTCATCGTACAACCTGGAAATTTATGCTTATTCCTTTCCAACCGTTCCGATTCGACCGTGCAAGCACAATGTGAGAATCTCATTACCGAAGCAGAAAACTAAACCAAAACCAAAACGTTCGCTAATTGACCCTGAACCAGCAATGAGCAACAATCAGCTCATCATCATTTTGCTTTTATTCGGTCGGCGAGCAATGGTGATTTGTTGGTCATCGATTGATGTGTTTGATAAGAAATGAATGCGCATTGGACCCGGCCGGTAATTGAATTCGAAAGTAATCATTTCGTGACACTTTTGGAACTGGGTGGCTTGAGGGGCAGTGATTTGGGTAATTGATTGTCATTCACTGGATTTCTTGGGCGGAGGAACGTGCATTAGTTCAAACTCATCTAAGCCACAATCTCTATTCTCGTGCTAGGTTCTCTCGTTGAAGCCACTCAAGGAAAACACGAGTCGATTTCGATAATCATCGCTTCATCAACGCAACGCGAAAACTGAAGTGTTGAATGAACTCGTAGCTTGATATGACTTCACATTGGCAACCACTTCGAAAAGCCCCTCAAAACTCAGAGAACAAAGCCAAATTGATTTCGATAAAAAAAGGAAAGAGGAAATAAACGATTAAAGCGCCATTTGCTCTCCCACCGCGTTGAGTAGCAAACCGAAACCGAAACCGATAGCGATACGCAATTCATGCTGCGTTCTATTTTTTTCTAATGCGAAGGTCAATCGTTACAATGAGTCGCATCGACAATGAGCCCAAAGCAAGCGGTCGATGCAAATGATTTGATGTGAAACGACAGCAACTTACCAGCCTGATTGTCTGCGGTCACTGTCATCTTGCGAGAGCAAATGAGCCAAATTACAAATCCAATTGCACCGACGAACACACTAAACGCCAGAATCAACATATTGAAAGCGGTCAGATGATTGTCGTGAGAGAATCCAATTACGAATGAACAAAAGTGACGATCGACAGCAAGTTAAGCGATTTCACGAATGGACTTTTCTTATCAGCCAAATCGAATATTATCATCGTACTGCGTTATCACTTTCGCTCGAAGGGAATTTGGATTTGGCGTTTAGTTGGTTTGAATGGAATGAGTGTTATTCGAAGCGGAATGTGTTAGGGGCAACATCGGACCATTCCCACGCAGCGCAGCTCCGTTAATCATTAACAAAATTAAGTGGAAACTCAGAAAAATAACCTATTCCGGCGAAGATCCTTCTTAAAATCCCCAACGTAACCAATGAAAACAGAATTAAAAGCATTTTCTCGAATGCGATCACAAATCGTTAGACCATTCACTTCGTCGCTCGCACTCAAAACACTGACTTGATCGTACAAGTGTTATGCAACGTATTTTGTTTACAAACTATCGGTTCGATACATTTACTTCAACTGACTGTGGCGCACGTCCAATTGAGTAGTCAAAAAGTCGAAAATGAAACAATGGTTTGATTGTATTGTGCGACCGGCGTATGATTGTAGTGGTCGAGGTTTGACCTCTCTTTGAATTGAACCGATGCTGAAATGAAGGTTACGGCTGATCTTCAACATGATGGACTAGTATCCAGACGAATTTTTGAATATCGCATGTTGCTCGGGGCGAAAACACTCCACGTGAATCATTCCAATAGCAAACCACTTGACTGATTTGAAACTTATTTACTTTTGATTTTGTGCCAGCGGGGAATGGCGCGCATGAAAACAAAATTGCCCGATGCGAAAAACCTACCAACGTATTGCCACAGTATTGATGCGACCGTCGTCTTCGTCGTCGTCGTCATCATCATAGCGTTCGTCATTCTGACATTTCTGAAAAACTAAATTGAAACGTCAGTTCAACAAGAAGGCAGAAGTGAAATAAACGCGTGATTTTCCTTCAAATTGCATTCTCCCAAATTTCGTTTCATCAAAATTTGAAATTTCTTTTTGGTTTTCACAATCCGCACAGCATCCAGTGAACGATGGGTGGCAAAACAAAACACACTCAACGCACCAAAAACAACACCAAAGTAAGTGCATCGGTCGCATTTGTGCGATTGCTACAGACGAGACAAAAAAAGGGAAAAAAAATCAATTAAGCGTTTGCTTGCAGCCATCAAGTAGTGGTCGCTCGGCAGAGCTGCTGACTTCGACAACGTTCCCATCGACAGTTGGATTCGCCTCGGCCACAGAATATGGATTTCTGCCAACGATGGTCCCGGGATTCGGTCTCACGGAATCGGTGGCCATTGGCCTCGATGACATGGATGCGTCGGTTGACAATAATTTCCAGCTGGTCTTCCGCAAAATGACTAAAAAAGATCCCGTTACAAAAGTGAAGGCGCTGCAGGAATTCGCCGAGTTGGTGGTGCAGAGTGATGTTGAAATGGTCAAGGCAATTCTGCCATTTTGGCCACGTTTGTACGTCAATTTGTCGACGGATGTGGAGCATCGCGTGCGGGAGGCGGCCCAGCAAGCTCAAGCAGCTTTGAGTAATCAGGCGGGAAAAGCTATTGCGCCATTTTTGAAGCAATTGGCTCCGTCTTGGGTCACCGGCCAGTACGACACTTATGCTCCAGCTGCTAGCGTTGCGGATGCATCCTTTCAGAAGGCCTTCCCGAAACACAAGCTTCAGGACGTTTTCAACTTCTGTCAAAACGAGATTCTCGAATACATCGTCAAGAATCTGACGTTCCACACAGCACACACACTGTCCAATCCTCAGTGAGTAGACTCCTCGAACGATTTCATCGTCAATGCATCGGCAAAACCTCATCAACGAAACTCTCTTTCAGATCAAACACCCCAGAAGAATGCGAAGCCAAATATCAACGAGTCATCGTCTGCAGTCTGAAGGGATACGCTTTGTATTTGACGAAAATATCAGAGGAACACCTCCGCACGGCAACCGAAAAGAATGCTACGCTCATCGCCAGCCAAAAATTCTGGTCGCTTCAAAATCACAAAAACCCCTCGATTCGCTCAGCGTGGTACGAGGCTTTGGGAGCTCTGCTGCACAATGCGATTTGGCTTTTGGAAAAATTCGAGAAGCAAGCAGCAGTGGCCGCCTTTAAGGCATTGGATGAAACCGAGACGATTGTTTTGTCACATCTTTGGGCGTCCGTTCTGCTGGTCACCCAAAACATCAGTGATTGGTGAGTTGACCATTGGCTTCAATCGATTGTGGTCTCTTCAACGTTTCCTCCTCAGGCACACCCACGTGAGCATCGACAAGGCAGTTTTACCGAAATTGTGGAAAATCCTCAAAACTGGTGGGGGCGGAAGCGCCGGGGCAATCTATCCCCACTTGCTGCCACTCCTGTCGAAATTCACAAAGGAAGTTTTGGGTGAAAGAACCATTGAGTTTTACAAGAATTTCTTCGAGAACCTCAATCTTGGGTTGAAAGCTCGTTTGGTGCTGAAGCAAGGCAGCAGTCGAGCGGATGTAACGGCCATTGCCACCGCCTACTATGAATGTCTGCGTTACTTTGTTCAATTCCAATCCGTCGATTTGTTCGATTCACCAACCACCCGGACGGAGTTTTGCGTCGAGTTGCTCAACAATAACGTAACCGGCGTGGTGGGCTTTCTACTGAGTGAAAGCGTCGCTTCAAATGGCAAATACGTACTAATGCAGATCGCTGCTCTCAATCAGAGATGGAAACAGAGTGCTGACACCAACGCAGTGCATCAAACCCTCTCGGAAACCTTCTGGCGAGAGATCGTTTGTGTGATTGAGAAGTCCCTCGTCGAACCATCAAATGATCGCCACATCAATGGAAATTTGGAACTTATTGCGGATTTCATTCAGTATCTCCGCGGAGGCTCACACAAGCCCGTCGCCAGCAAGGTGAAATTTGCGATTGAAAATGAAAGCGTCGCGAATCAAGAGGATTCAGTTGCAAGCGATCACGTGGATGGAGCTACATCCGAAAAGGATGACATTCTGGAATCGTTTATTCTGCAATTGACGAAATTCTACATAAAACGCATATCCGACTCAAACAACGTCGTCTATGTGACATACTTGGAGAATCTGCTAAAGACATTTGGATCATTGCAATTTTATCAGAAACTGACCGGTGACGACAACATTGCCAAACTCTACGACAAATACGCCTGTTGGCTTTTGATCAGTCAGCTGCGGTGCGAGAACATCATCGACATTATTTTGATGCTTTACCCGCATTTGAGTGTCGCCGAGAAATCAGCATTACTTCGGAAGCTCATCAATTTCCCAAATGGCACGGCTCAGCATTGGGTACTCTCGAGAATTTTGAGTCATCCATTATGCACCGAGCCGAACGTGCGTCAACTGCTGTCACAGGGCACTGTAGCCGATCTGTTGATCAAAACCGCAAAGGATGTCATCAACGGGAATGTTACGGAAAACATCAATTTGTTGCACAAATGCTTCTTCCAGAATGAGTCTGGGGATATTCTGATCGACGATCGAAGCTGCGAAGGTATTGTCAATGAATTGATGAACGCCTTGGTTCCCACCGACGACATCAACATTCTCGACACCTGCTCGAGTTTCTTGGCGCAAATAATGCCAGTAATTTGTAGCGACGATCGCAAGAAGAACTTGCAAAACGCAATGTTCTTGAAGTTGTTTGAGTTGGGAGCGAATCGTGGGATCGCCATTGGATTGAGCGAGGACACTCTTTGGGAGGTGATCACATCATGGCAGGATGCACTTTCGAGCAATGACATTCAAATCACCGACTCGCTATTGGAGAAATGCGCTGAAATCATTGAAGTCAACCTCAACGCTGCTGTACCCGCAGCCGATGCCCGTGCTTTGGACAATCTGGCGGAAATTCTATCGAAGCTCATCTTGTGCTCGATCGAACGGATCGATGATCGACAGGAGAAGTTGGCTGCAGCCGACAAGGTTATTCTCAGCGTTGTGGATCGAATTCAGTCGCGTTTCACAGAGTGTTTACGAAATGTCGTTCAGCTGGTGGTTTTCACCGAAGCGGCAAGTGGCCGATTGGTAACACCTTCAACAGCTGATTGCTGGGACCGTCCATTCGAAGATGAGGCTGGTGCAACGTTTGAGCGATTAAACGCTTTGATGAATCTGGGAATTTATCGATTCAAGGTCGTTTTCAAGATCACGTGCAATGTTAAGATGGCTTACCCTGGTCGATCTGTTGATGCGGAAGACGATGAGGAGGAGGAGCACACAGAGGATTTCTGTGATTTGGACGAAACTCTGCTGAAGGAATGGTCGTCGACAATGTTTGATGAAATTCTGAGCGGCATCCATTTGGCCAGTCTGGGACAGACGCTTTTGGATAACATCAGTTTGGGCGATGCGGAACAACAGACAATCTTGAGTTTGCAAGAGTGCGTCGCATTGTATTTGCGGAACATCAGCGTCAAGCACACGGCCGAAGTTCGCGATCGATTGTTTGCTGAGCAGAAACTTGGGGATACATTGTGGTCCAATAGTGTTTTGTATTTGCTGCATTGTAAACCGTACAATGTTTGTGAGAATGGTGTTGTGTTGCTGCACAACGATTTGACGCAGCATATTGAAGGGCAGGCGAATATTGACATTTATTTGAATGTGCTGCAGGTGCGTTGCTTTGAACTTAACGAGGAAGACTTGTTCGATTTAACTCACTCATTGGTTTCATTTCAGTCAATCACCCCGAAGTTGGCTCAACGGCAGTTGCCAATTCCAACAAACATCTTGGATGACCAGAATGAGATTTACAACAAAACAGTGGCTCTGCGATGTCTCATCAAGAATTATTTCCACTCGGAGACGAATCAGATTGATGACGAGCGCATCGTAAACGAGTGTTTGACATTGGTGGATGTGCTTTACGCGTGCACCAAAACGAAGAAAGACTATCTGCTGTACAATGAGTAAGTGGGAATGGCCTCATCGCCTCAAGAGTCCTCACCGTAACTGGATTGTGTTTTCACAGGAAAATTTCAACAACAAACTTGGTCAACGTCCTCCAAACCACCGAAATCGTTCACTTTCTCACCGACGTCGTGACGCATTTCTCCAATAACCTATCAGCCACCGGATGGGATTTTATTCGAATTGCCATCAGTTCGTGGGTGTTGACCCTGTCTAAGAGCAGCGACCATTACCAGCAACCCAAATGCGCCATCTTCATTTCGGCCGTTTACAAACTATTCCGCGCACTCTACAACTTCATTCACATTCAACGAGCCAAGAGCTCAACACAATTTTTGGATCACGTCATCGATGAGTGGGAACAGATTTTCGCCAAAGATGTCAATTTGATTCTTTTGAAATGCTACATGCGATTCATTCAAGGCGGAGGTTTGTGCAATTTTGATTATTTTAAATTTTTATTCGATTTCAAGCATTTGTCGTTTAATTGAGTCGTTCAATTGAGCCGTTAATAAGTGTTGACTTGTGTGCGGATCCAATCGTGGTAGTAAGAGACTCGTGCGTGGGCATCTGGCATTCCTCTGGCGCAAGGCACACCCCAATTCACAACTGCAACCAGTTTACCGTTGTACGTCAATGGACCACCGCTATCGCCCTAATTGAAAAGTGGAAGATTTATTAACTTCATGTTAGATTCCCCGAGAGATTTCTTACATTGCAAGCACCTTGTCCCTTCTTCGTGAAAGTGCACAAATGCCCGATGTCGACATCCGCATCGAAATTAAACCGCTTCTTACAATCCTCGTGGTTGACATAATTCAATTTGATCTTCTGTAAAAGCGATGGTGCTGATCCACCGGCTGACAATCGACCCCAACCAGCTGGAAACAAGCAAAGGTTATTTCTTCATCTCGAATGAGCACTCTAACACATACTCAGCTGAATGGTGGAGTTGTCCAAAACTTCGTGCTCCGAATAATCGATCGGCTGAACGAATTCATTAAAATCGAATGTTCCATTGATTTTGACCAGGGCAATATCATTGGCGAAGTGTGGCTTGTTGTATCGAGCGTGATGCAATAGCAATTCCACGGGGTATTTCTTGCCTCCAAGGCGAAGGTCATTCGTCCCAGCCAGGACTTTATAGTTCTTGGGCTTGTTTCTGAAAGGAATTTGTGAAGAAGCTCCTTCAGTCATCAACCGGTAAAGGGGAATTTACCCGAAAACGCAATGAGCAGCTGTGACCACCCAGCGGTAGTTGATGATTGCTCCACCGCAGAAATGACCAAAGCCCGTTTGTAAAGACACTTGGTATGGAGCCTCTCCGATTTCGGCTGTTTGACCACCAACGATTCGTCCTTCGGATTGTGGCGGGAACATCTTCGACTCCGGCAATTCAAACTCATCATCGAATGGCTTTGAGCACGCCATGCCCAATGCAACGCAGATTACCAAAAGGGTTGACTTCATTTCGAATTGATTCTCTTCACAAAATAACTCTCACTGAATGCATTGCCTGCGATGTGCTTGCATTAAATAGTGATCCTAATCACCGCAATCTAACACTCGAGACAGACTATTCGAATTCCATTCTAATTGTAAATCGTACAAATGGCATTCACCTCAAGTGGCCGTCTGAGGCATCTCTCAATGAACCACTATCAGTCAATGAAATCCTCCCGTTTACTCCTATTCCAGATACTAAATCCAAGAACGAAGACAACCGCGCCAAGTACTTTTTAGAGACAATCAGTCATTGCTTGCAATTGATTGATTTCAAATTCGTTTTGATTGCCAACAAGATCGATTCAAAGACCAGTCTGGATGACCTTATTCGTTTTGCCATTGA
>JANSTV010056058.1:0-25557 GCA_027564135.1 Lestremia cinerea | reverse complement strand
CATATTTTCGATTTCGTAACGAGCACGTTAATTATGTGAAGCAGCTGCAAGTGATTGATAGATTGAATACGTAGAAAGCGGGTTATTATTGCAGTAATTGGGCAGCCAGCAATCGGAATGGGAGATGAGCATTGAAAGCAACGGTAATGATCTGCAATTATGATTGAGGGATGCAGCCAATTAGGCATTGCGAAATCCTTAGAATTCCACCGCCGCCGCCGTTTCTTTTCCGTGGGGTCGCAAATTGATCTTCAGCGAAATAATACAATTGATTTGCAGTTTCAACGCATTTATTTCGGTCAATCAAAAGGCAAAGCTCAAAAGCTATGGTTGTTGAGATGAGGAAGCTTCAGACCGCAGTCGTTCGACAGCTCATGGGAATTCTTCTTCGTGTTATTCTCGTTCGAAATTATAATGATAATGATGATTGTGTTTATTCAAGTCGAAGCAGCTTTCTTTGTGTCGTCGTCGTGGTGAGGTTTGAGGTCTTTTGAGGGGCTGATTTTGAACTATTTACACAGAGCAAACTGGATCAACATCTTGAGGCCATTTCCTGTCAACTTAGTAGGTATCGCATGCTGGTAACTCACGATAAGCCAATCACTGCAATCACACTGCGCACTGCGTGCCGCTTTGCTAATGAAACAAAGAAATGCAGAAGAGGCTGATTGGTCCACAGACGACACTGTTCCGTGCATTGTGGACTAAGGGAGAAGTACGCTTAAGATTCTTCTCTTCTCCATTGAGTTTCCGTCCCAGGATCCAGAGAATGAAATACGGTGGGAAAATAGGATTCCAATGGATGATCAGTCGGATGTACCCATACCCGAATGTGTTGGGAGTCATAAGGCATTGTTTTCGCTCGAGTCAGTAGGCATTTCCTGTCACACGTGGAACCGTTGCCCATTCGCTCAAAACACACCCGGGGTTGGGGTGAATCCGACTCGCCTTCCCGAAAAACGATGCATTCTTCTCATTCCGCCTCATTCCGATGCCGGAGCATCACATATCAGCCATGGGTGGCAATTTCCAGGGAAAAGTAAACTCAGATTTGCTTTCATTTTGAACACATTTATTTGAACAAATCCCTTTGGATTGAAAAGGAATTGTAAAATTTGTACTTTGTGTTAGTCGAATTGGGAGCGCGAAGAGTTAAATCGAGACCATTATCGCAGCCAGTTCGTTGTCAATTTTCCGCGGTGTGTCGACCAATCGCTTATTGTGTGGGCAACAGAGCATCCAATTCCGCCTGTGTGTACACCTCAGATGCTGAACAGAGACCCGGATAATCTTTACTGGCACCGGTCTTGCAGTTGGATGCCGGAGCGCCCGTTTGGTAGGTTGGAACCTTACTGAGGTTGGTCACCGAGTAGTTGCAAACGAGATACAACATTTTCTTGCCCTTCTTCTCGAAATCCATAGAGGCGCAGCCGATGCGGTTGGAACGTTCGGTAAGCATTTGAGTGAAATGACCAAAGTGCTTCCTGCAAAAAATGATTCATCGTCAGTTGATTTGATTGTTCGTGTTGAGCTTGAGATTTATTGACTTTTTGTCGTGTGGGTTGCGGTAGCTATTGATGACAGACATATCGGCGTTTTTGTACTCTTCAAACCAATTCTTGATCAATCGTGCCATTGCTCTGTTGGGGTGCGGGTATTCCTTGCCGCTTGTCTTCAAGCCGGCGATGTTTTGACCAGCGTATTTGAACGCTTCGGTGTCGCGACAATGGTCATGACTGAATTCACAACGTTTGGCGTTCAATTCAGCCAACTTTGCCAACTCATCGTCCCATTGCATCTCACCCATGCGCGAAGCTGTTTCGTATCCCTCAAGTTGACCGGTGGCTGTGAGATTACGCACGGTGTTATGCGACACAACGATGGCTTTCTTCAGATCGTCGGTGATTGGAACTACTGCTGCATCACCTGTGCACTCCTTGCTCAGTGACTAAATGAGAATTGATAGGTTGTAGTAAGATCTCTTATTCGATTCGGTCATTAGACTTACGCCATCGTTGTCACAAGCGATATGATTCTCGCAGAGCGAACAGTAATCAACCGCGCCGGCGCCAGCAATGACTGCGGCGCAAACCACTGGAAATTGAAAAGTAACGAATTTCTTATGAAAATCTCCAGCAAAACACGACCAAAGTGATACTGACCGACAGCACTCAGGAAAGCTTTCATGTTGAGAGATCAAGTGCGATTGATTCGTATTACAATCAGTTGCTTGAAGTTCTGCAGGAGCACAACTGACTGACTGCTCGATGGAGGCTCGATATTTATTTGGTGAGGAGAATAATTGCCAGCCAGCTCGTTAACCATTCGCGTTTTCCACAGCAATTATGCGAGTGCGTTGAAACGCATGTGCAGCTGCCATTGCCCAGTCATTATGAGCAAATTAACGGAGGAAATTGATGGGCGAATGGAAAAATAGAATCGAAAGCTGTTGGCGGCCGAACAATATGGCGCTCATAATCATGCGTCCATGAGGAGATCTGCCAGATTGAATCGAGAAGATTAGAGAGGAATTGATTGATTGATTTGATGAGCAAGTTGGAAACCAGTGATTAGTATTTTATTGATTGGTTCGCTAGGCAATTATTGTGAAATGCTTTTCGGAGAAACGTCTGAGTTGGCGTCAGTTTGATTACATCCCTGCAGAGCTTTAGAATCAAGGGAATTCGAGACAAACGATTTGAAGATTTGGCGTGCAATTTGCAAGGTGAATTCATTTATTGAATAACGTTCTGTGCTGCTCGTCTCCCTACAAGCTGTGTACGGTTAGTTGTGACGTGGAAGAAGTGGCCGAATCGATGAGTTTATTGATATTTGCGAACGATGGCGTGAAATTCGTCGAGGGTGTAGACTTCAGCAGGGCTGCAGAGACCTGGATAGTTGGGATTGGAGCCGCTCTTGCAGTCAGTGGTGGGTTCACCCACTTGGTAGACTAGCAAATAGCTCAAGAGACGGTCAGCAAAAATATGGGTGCCATTTTGGTCATTTCAGCGCGAACGGGGTCTGCATATAAACGCATCAACAACAAAGTTGAACGTGTTTCAGCTCTGTTTGAAATTATGGCCATGATCGTTAGCCCTCAGTTGCCTTCCGTATCCAACTGTTGGGCTTTGACCACACTGAAATGAATTAGGATTTAGTCGCTCAGCGTTCATGACTTACGAAACGTCCGAGAAAAGTTGAACGTCGACGATAATACGCCCATTGTTTTTCATCTTGTCTAAGATGTGTCCGAACTCCGGAGAATCAAATCGGAGTTGTCGCTCCAGGTCGCCAAGTATTCCGAATTTTGATCATTATCTTTAGCTTCATTCAGAATCTGAATCCCAAATCGGAATGCGTCCGAGCACACAAGAGAAAGCCAATCGATGTCCGTCCAGGCCACGCGACCAGGTCACGCACATCTTCTCGAGAATATTCCCGGATCAAACGTACAATCGAGCGGCGGTTTCAGCGTTCCATACACGAACTGTTCCGTCAGCCGATCCGCCTGATGCCAAACATGTTGTATTTGGGGCGTAGTCCAGCGCGAACCCCTCGCCAGTGAGTCCCAGTTCCTTGTTCCACGGAAAATTTATCCATGCTCCAAACTGATATGATAAAAGCGAGTGATTGATTTGCAATGACGCCATTGTGTTCTCTGAATCTTTTACTGTTATCAAACCGTTCACAAATAAACGAGAAAAAGAAGCAAATCAAAACCGAAACGGTGACAGAAGTAGAATAACCGTGCAACGAGAATGATGAAGGTGCAAACGGCACACGATTGAAACGATTGTGTGAATTGCAAAAGAGAAATCAAAGGAGAGGCGACAACGTGCATTGGTACACTCGGACACCAGCACATGCAAAGTTCTTAGGCCTGTCAAAGGCGTGCTGCAGAGACGTAATGAGAAGGGACTTTTGAACAAGTATAACAACACATGGCATCATTGGTCAAGGGAATTCAAGACAAGCGATTTGAATATTTGGCGTGCAATTTGCAAGGTGAATTCATTTATTGAATAACGTTCTGTGCTGCTCGTCTCCCTACAAGCTGTGTACGGTTAGTTGTGACGTGGAAGAAGTGGCTGAGGGACCGTTCACCCTTGATATTTGCGAACGATGGCGTAAAATTCGTCGAGGGTGTAGACTTCAGCAGGGCTGCAGAGACCTGGATAGTTTGGATTGGCGCCGCTCTTGCAGTCAGTGGTGGTTTCGCCCACTTGGTAGACTGGCAAACCGCTCAAGAGACCCCATGAATAGTTGCAAACATAGTAATAATGGTTCTCTCCGCTCTGATTGTATTTGATGACCGAGCAGCCGATACGGGTGGCGCGCTCTTGGACGATTTGGGCAAAGTGATTGTTTTGATGTCTGAAATGAAGGATGGAAGCAAGTAATGACTGAAGCCATAACACAAATGAAGCTTACGCCTTGTCTGGGCCCTCTCGGTAGCGGGATAGGTAGCTCATGTCTGTCACTTTGTATTCGTCGAACCAATTGTTGGTCATACCCGTAACCATACCAGTAATCTCAGGCAGCTTGCCAGTTGATTTAGCCTCGTTAATGCTTTGACCAGGATAACTGTACTCATCAGTTGGATGGCATGCGTCATGACCATATTGGCAGCGTTTCGTATTCAAAGCAGCCAACATCGCCAATTCATCGTCCCATTCAACGGTTCCCATGCGAGTCGCTTTTGGATAGCCCGGGTATTTGCCTAGAGCGAAATCACTACGCAGCTGGTTATGAATGCCCAAAATCAAGTCTTTCCAACTATCGTCCATCTCGACCAATTCAGCTTCAGCATCGCAAGCACCACCGAAATCCTGAAAATTCGTTTCCATGCAATTATGCGATTAACCGTTTAATCCATCCGTTGATGGAGCAACTTACGTCATCATTGTTACACGCAATGTGAGCTGGGCAAAGGGAACAGTAATCGGCTGCACGGACACTGGCAATAATTGCACAGCAAATAGCTGAAAGGTAATGATTACAATTCCGTTTAATCAAAGTCAAAACAAAACACTAGCAAAATGATGCCTGACTGACCAATTGCAGTTGTGAAACCGTTCATTATGAAAAACGAAACAAATTCTGAGTTTTCTTTCCAGATCAGAAGCCAGCTGTTCTATTCAGCTACAAGTGAATGACTACTGGACGAAAACATCTCTCTTTATAGTTTGAGCCTCCCCATCTCTTTTTTCGCCAACATTGTATGAAAATTATTCCAGTTTTCCCACATCGATTTATCGGATGCACCCACAATTGTCGATCAAGGTTTGGCTGTCAAATTTGATTGAAATCATCGAAAATTGTGAATTGAATCATCTCAAATCGCTTGCCGGCACTTTGAAAGCAATCGACTGCCGCTCATTAGCGATGCATCAACTCTTGACGCTTGGAACTGATCTCGCACGCAACCCGACTATTGTTTTATGGCTGGCATGCGTTCTCTACACCTGCAACAGCGGTGCGTATGCCATTCAATTCAAATGAACCATTTTGAACGAGCACGGAATCGAGATACGAATCGACACGTGTTTTGGTGTGTTGGAAATGACGGGTGAGGTTGCGCATTGTCCGAGGTCTGGTCAATGATGTTGACTTGAACCTGCGCCAGGATGATGCTTGAGGCCATCAAAGTCATCAAGATAACGCAGACGTAACCGAATCCCTTGTGGGAAAAATTGACACATCAAACGGTGGGGCAGTTGATGGCATCGACTCCATGCATTGATATTGACGAGTCGACCGTTAAGGCATGGATACTCTGATCTTTCAACAACTCAAAGGAGGTGTTCAAAGCTCTGAGTGCGATCTCAAGTTCAGAAGCTTGATCTGTTGGCATCGCCTTCACTCTTGAATGACGAAAGTTGCCGGATTTTTCCACTTGGGATGACGCCGGATACGGTTCGGACTTTGTCCATTTGGATTCAATTGGAACAATGGAATAATGAAAAATTGATCATTACTAATGAATTGTCCACACAGATACATCCACACACCAAGTGGATGATTGCAAAACGAAAGAAAAATGGAATAAATTTTGAACACATTTATTTCACAGAAAGACCAAAATTCGAAGAGAATTCGAGAAGCTCTTCTCAACAAGAAGAAAAACGTGAAAAAATCGTTTGGTTAGTGATTTTAAGAAGAGGAAAATAGAGAAACCGGGGCCATTGTCCAAGAAGGTTATCAAAGTCGGAATCCAACTATTCACTGATTCGCTTTCATCAAAGCGTAAAACTCTTCCATTGTGTACTGTTCCGAAGTGTTGCAGAGACCTGGATATTGCGGATTCGCTCCACTCTTGCATCCGGAAGTTGGAGTTCCCGATTGATAAATAGGGAGATTCATGATGTTCGTCCACGAGTAGTTGCAAACGTAATAGAAGTTCTTGGTGCCTTGGGACGTGTATTTGATGACTGAACAGCCGACACGGGTGGCTCGCTCCATGACGATTTGAGTAAAGTGACCGTTTTGCTTGCTGAAAACAACGCTTGATCAATCAACGGTTCCGTCGACAGAAAACGATTCACATACTTTTTGTCGGCCGACATCCGGTACTTCCTGATGTAACTCATGTCAGTGTCCTTGTATTCATCAAACCAGCTTTGGGTGAGAGACGTGACAGTGGATTGCGTTTCTGGATAATCACCGCCGGTGAATTTGGCAGCGATATTTTGGCCAGTGTACCGGAAGGCGTCAGTGTTGTGGCACTGGTCGTGACTGAAGGTGCATCGTTTCGTGTTCAGTTGAGCCAAAGAGGCCAACTCATCGTCCCACACCATTGTGCCCATACGCTTGGCGGTGGCATATCCGCGGACCTTGCCCGTGGCGATGTCACTACGCATCTTGTTGTGTTGATCAACGATGGACTTCTTCAATTGCGGTGAAATTTGAACCAATTGGACATCTTTCGAGCATGCAGCACTGAATGACTGTAGGGGGATTCGAAGTCAATCCAAGAAATCTAACAGCTTCGGACAGAGCCGGAAGTTTAACTTACGCCATCGTTGTTGCAAGCGATATGGTTCTGGCAGTACGAACAGTAATCCTGAGCACCAACAGCGATTGCAGAGCAAATGGCTAAGAGAAGGGTATTCGTCTTGTAAAGCCTCCTCGAACTCAATCACATTGCGACTCACCTAGGACACAGATGAAGGCCTTCATAGCGGGGCGGATTCCAATTGGAGCAAATACAAAATAACGGTAACTATTATCTTATTCAATCCAACTGATTTGATCGAGAAAATTCAAACGATTCGACTATTTCGATCAAATGCCTCGCGTCCTGCTGAAACACAACTGACTGACTGCCAATCATTGGCTCAAGCTTTTTATAGTTTGGAGAAGGCTTCCGCATTATGGTGAATCGCTCGCAAGGAACCATTGACATCGTTCAAGCAGAAAAATCGCCTCAAATGAATATTCAATATTTGGATGAGATCTTTCCGCGAAACAGCGATGGGAATTCGTATGCAAAAGGCAGAGAATCAGAGAGAATCAATTGTTGATTCCATCGTGTGCAACGATTCCAGGCATCTTCCACCAAAATCGCAAGTCAAATGATACTCGAACAATGGGATGAAAAACTTGATTGATTGTTTGACAAATTTTCTTGATTAACAGCTTGGGTTGATGCAACAGACGGACATTGCTCGCACACGGAAGAGTTTTTGTTTATCAATTCATTGATTCGCTTGCGTGAACAAGCTGTAAATATCAGAATAATTACTACTTTGACGTAGCTGACGGAATGATAAACTACAATTCAATATGCAGTCTTTGGGGCATTCCATGAATCCATTTGGAAGAATATCCAAAAAAGCATAGCTTTCATTGAGCGATCAAACTCGATTGGCAAGGATTTGAGACGATCGCAAGGCAGAAGAAGAAGTGAGGGTTATCAGCGAGAGCAAACCAACTAGATTCGATTTTGAAAATATTTATTCAACGAAACAATCGTGGACAAGTTCAGTTCTTCAATAAAAGAGCTCATCAAAGCAATCAACTGATCCATTCACTGCCTCAGCGCGTACAGTTCATCCATCGTGTAGACCTCGGATGTGCTGCAAAGACCAGGAAATGCTGGATTCGTACCATTCGTGCATGCCGATGCCGTTTCGCCAGACTGATAGGTCGGAAGACTGCCCATGTTGGTCCAGGAATAGTTGCAAACGTAGTACAGATAGTTCTCGCCTTTCGAATCGAACTTGATGACCGAACATCCGACTCGTGTGGCGCGCTCCATGACGATTTGAGTGAAGTGACCATTTTGATGTCTGGAAATGTTGAGAGGAATTGGAATTGATTCATTCGATATGCCAAAAGGGAGGTGGTCGGGGAAGGGCTGAGAGAGGGAAGGGACTACTAACTTCTTGTCCGGCGACTGATGATACGACCGAATGAAGCTCATGTCAGTAAACTTGTGCTCGTTGAACCAGCTGTTGGTCAAATCGATGATGGTCTTCCGGGTGTCGGGAAGCTTTCCAGGCGATTTCAAATCCGCTATATTCTGCCCGGTGTATATGAATTCTTTCGTGTCATGGCATGCATCGTGACCGTAGATACACCGCTTCGTATTCATGTCAGCCAGTCGAGCCAATTCATCGTTCCATTCCTTGAAAAGCAAACACACATCTTCATCTATCCCGCGACAACCCAACCGATCTACTCACCATCGTTCCCATCCGCTTCGCTGGTTCGAATCCTTCCACTGCTCCAGTGGCAATATCATTTCGCAACGAATTATGAAGATTCACAATCAATCCCTTCAGTTGGTTCGTCATCGCGACCAATTCAACGTCAACCGAACAAGCATCACCGAAATCCTAGGAGGAAATTTCCATTCAATCACTCTGTAGGCGATTCACGTGAAAGAGAGAGAGACTTACTCCATTGTTATTACAAGCGATGTGATTCGGACAAAGTGAACAGTAGTCTTCGGTGTCTGCACCACCAGCGATTGCAGAGCAAATGGCTAAACCAAAAGGGAAGGGAATTCGTCTTGTGAATCCTCCTCGAACTCAATCACGGTGCAACTCACCAATGACACAGATGAAGGCCTTCATAGCGGGGCTCTTCCAATTGGAGCAAACACAAAGTAACGGTTTTTACTATCTTATTCAACCCAACTGATTTGATCGAGAAAATTCGAACGTTTCGACTATTTCGACCAAGTGCCACGCGTCCTGCTGAAACTCAACTGACTGACTGCCGTGCAACAGTGATTTTCAAACAGCATCAGAATAGAAAAACACCTCTTTTCAATGCAAAAGCTATTCATTTCATTTCCTGCATGAATGAAAGCTGTTGTTGTTCATCAGCTCGCTTGGAATGCAATTTGAATAACGTTTCATGCACTCGCTGGCAATTCTATCGATGACGCATTTGGTTCCTCCATTTTGATTCACTCCCGGATCAAATGCACGATAGACAACGATCGCTTCTTGAAAGACGAACCTAACTCCAATTCCACCATTTGACTTCCATCTGAAATGAAAACTTACCTCAGCATCCAGTCAACAGTCGACCAACCGAAATTTCAAACCAATCGAATCCACAAAGCCCAGTCAATTATCCGATTTCAAGAAAATGAAATAATCACTATAATTATCTGTCTGGGTTAATTAAGGAAACAGTTTGACCATCGGCTCACGCAACGAAACGTTTGCATGCCAATGGCTGCGAGAGACCGTTTGAACGAACCGATTGAACCAATGTTTTGCATCAACGTTCACTCGAACAATGCGAGATAAGAATCGATTGCTGGAGGAACACGCGTTTGGCGTCTAATTCAATTAGGAAGACTAGCAATTTCTTCTGCGAATCGATTTGCCTAGCAGCAAATTCATGAATATTCGCGAGGCGATTAGATGCTCTTCGTTCAGTGCGATCTCAAGAAAGAAGAAACTTTTGGTGAAAATAACGAGTGTATGTGATTCGTAGTTGTTGTGTTCAAGTTCGACAAGAAAAATTAATCAAATTAACCAACTCATTAGTTCCAGCTGACGTCATAGCTCATTTCCGACCCTACCTCAAGTCAACTGTCGATTTACAATAGTCCAAACACAATCCAACGAAATACTCTACTCAAAACGAAACAGTCTTTTCGAAATGGGTTTGCGTCTCGACTATCCGACGAACTGTCAGACAACTATTTCCATCGTACACCTCAGTTGCACAAAAACACTTGAATCGGTCTGCTGAACTACAAATATCTCTCGGCAACATCAATCAAATCGGCACATCCGAACGGAGTCAAAGTCATGCCCGTGAGTTTCGAGGAAAGCTGTTGATAATCAGGAAATCAATTTCGCCTAATTTCAGGAGGAACACGACCAGGACGACGGAGCTGAACCCGCAAACGATGGTACATTGGAAAATGTACGGGTTGTGGTTCGGTTACGGCCGATGGACAAAAGTGAAATCGATTCGGGTTGTGAAAATGTTGTGAAAATGGACAAAGCAAATCGCTGTGTGATTGTCACCAAACCACAGTCATCGCCATCCGAACCACCGAAAGTCTACTATTTCGACAATGTTTTCGCTGAAGACTCGACACAGGTACGATTCACAACACACCACTCATACCCTCGTTCATTTGCATTTATCGATTTGTTTTTGACGTTCCTTCGTCGTTGTCATCGTCACACCGTTGCTCGTGCTGAAACTCTCGAGTTTTTGGTGGTTTTTTTGGTACGTTGGTGGTCATGTCGTGTCTTCCGCTTGAACAAGCTCTCAATGTCGTTTGCCGTTCATTCGGCTATTCCGAATCTCTTGGTAGACTTTCGCAAACGCATTGAAGTTTTCAAGTGTTTGCGCGGCACCACTCAAACGCTTGTCGAAAAGCGATTATTTCGCGATTTTCTCAATCTTATCGCGACACTCGACTGTCAAGTTGCCTAACGAGTCGATTCACCCATTATCCAATTGTCACATATGGCGCCAACACCACCTGTCGTTTCATCACAGTCACTCTAGTGCTAGCTGGCACCAAGTGGCGCTACCATGTTCACCAGCAGTTACTCTGACTCGATCCAATATCGGAAGGCCATCGATTCCAAATCTCTCTGCATCGCCACAAACGTCCCCCAAAACTCGAATGAAAACCACAGTCATTTTCCATAAAATATTTTATTTTCGATAAAATTACAATTCTACTCAAACACGAAACAAACATTCGATATGCTTGCGGTCTGCTGGGTCTTTCTCATCGAATCGCATCGAAGAGAAGCGCACACAAAAAAAAAATAATGAACATGATAAAATATATTAGAGTTTTTTTTTCTCGTTTTTTTTTTCGTTTTTTTTTGTTGTCAACAAAGTAATTCGGAGGTTAAACATCGTGTATATACAACAACAAATCATCCATGCAGATGTGTAAATTGTATTGCTTGTTTTGGTGCTCGGGCCATTTGTCCGGCGGACGGTGTGCTTGGAGGTGCTCTGCTCGTGTCGTTTTAATCGAAAATGGCCGCACTTAAAATTACAAATGCTAAATCTAAATGACAATTGCTCGTTTTTTATGGTTTATTTTCACTAAATTTAATTTTAAAATTTTTTTTGTTTTTTTTTTTCAAATTAATTAGCTTAAAAATGTGAGTCATGACGAATGACCCGCCGATCGAAATGAAAACGATTATCGGTCTATATTTCAACATATAAACGCCAAGGCGAACGCCTCCCTCTGACGAGAGGACATTCTATTGTACATTGTATTATAGCTGTGAGAGCCGGATGGACGGTTCTGGACGGAATATCTATTGCTAAGGGTCATTGCGGTTGTCTAAACGTAACGATTTTGTTTTTCTTCAGTTTTTTTTTTTTGTTTTTTTTTTTTTGGGAATTCTCTTCGTTTTTCTTCCGTAGAAATGTTCTTTATCGACAAGCGTCTGTGGGAATGTTGTACTGTTTGGTGTTGTTGTCTAATATTCGACTTCGTCGAAATCGCCTCGTAGACCACTGCGTACGGTCAATACCAAATCGGCGATAAAGACCAACGATGTCAGAATCGAAATGAAGCCGGTTGCGCAAAGTAGATCCAATCTGTAAACGAGCAATGTATAATATCTAATTAGGCGCAGTGCAGTTACGTTCTTCTCCGTTGAGCGGCTACAACTAAGCCAAAATGCAACAAAATGCGCGTCAAGACAATCACAAGGTGGTTCAACGGACGACTGACATTGAATGAGATGAAGCGATTCGTGAAGATCGAGCATGTGATCGGTTGAATATCGATGACAATCTCTCTCGAACAATCGACGATTGAATGAGACGTCGTTCGAGGAATGTGCTCTTGTGTGAGAGTGTGTGTGTGTGGGTGTGGGTGTCATGCACAATGAACCGAGTGCTCGAATGAGTGCGGTATTTGGGGCGAGTGTATGGCGAAGTGGTTGAGACACATAACATACGTCACGTATCGATAATTTGAATAAAGCAAGTCGCATCTCTTCGTTGCGCTTCGGCTGTTCTCATTGAGTCAGTGGAAGTTGGTCCGCGTGTGTGAACAAAAGTGTTTAGTTAATTGACGAAGAGTATCGAATCAACCAGTTGTACACGGTGCGAGTGTCATATCGACCAATACTACTTACCTCTGAGTGTTTGGTGGCCAGAAATTTCGCTCCTTCGTGTCGGACCAATCGAGCAACATGCAGATGCCGCTAGCCAAAAAGAGCGCTGTCGCTATCAGTGAGAGCACTGATGACAACTTCCATGGGAATCTATCGAATGGTGAATTTCCAATTAGAATGCTATCTCTGTCTTATGATCAATGAACACTTACGTCTCTCGGATTCCCTTTCCAATGATGAACACCGCGGAGAAAATCAAAAACGTGGCGAAGGTCGCATAGCCCAAGGCAATTGTTCGTGTTGTCACAAAGATACGTACACGTGAATTGTTGGCTGGATCATCAAACAGGCCAATGCAGACGATGCACAGCACCTGTGAATTGTGAAGAGAGTTTTTTTTTCCCAAAACGTTATGAACAATTCGATGAGTTTAATGTGCGTCGTGTGCGGTTGGAATGGATTCAAAGCAGTAACTCGAAACACGACACGAGCGAAATGAAGAAGTGCCGTTTCCATTTTCGATTATTGCTAAAGCAATTTTGCCGATTGTTCGGGCCGAGGCTATGTGAAAATGAACGGAAACAATGGTCGATTGTTGGTTTGTGTCTCTGTTGCCTTGGGACAGATTGCGGTCGACTTGGCGAGTGTCCAGAACATTCGACTCCGTGCTGTGTGAGAACATGGAATGTGGGTCATGCGGCTGTCAACATCGTGACCTATGGGAACATGCATGTCATTCGCTTATCGGCCAACAATTCAATCAACTCGCCTCCAACATCGGCACGCCGCCATTGCATGGACAAACAACCACCACCGCTTCAATCGACTTCATCAAATTTTGATTTCGTTTTCTTTTCGAATGCACTTCCAATCGATCGCACGCAACGTGTTTGCTCAAATCTCGATCCGTCCATCTGTTGTTATACCCATTCGATTTCGTCGCTCCGGCCATTCCATCCATTTTTCATTAGAACCACTTTTGCTTTGTGAATTATTGAATGGAACGCTTCATTGTACGGACGGACAAATGGTTTCGACGACGTTACTGCCGATCCCGTTGTTTATTTCGTTATTTTTTTTTTCAAATACTCGACAAATTGCAAATCAAATATTCACGTTGAATGGCACGATTGGATGGCAATTTGTCCAGCGCGAGCTATCTGGGAAATCCAGCACATGTTCACTTGCAATTCGAAATAGACCCGCCGAAACATTGAAACTGAAACTATGGCAACGCAACAGTCTATTCGACAAACGAAGCGGGCACAATATTTGCGTGGCCTAATTCTCGCTGTGCACGCAATTTCCACTCTGGCAAAACAGCGATGTTAACGCTCTTCCCCTCGCCCTGTCGAACCATCAAGACACAGACTTTTGCCGATTGTACGGAATTCTCGGAACTGCCTGTCGAGGGTGACGACCTACTTTGGTCGACTCGATTGAACGCTTACCAATTCGACTGCCTTCAAGACCACTGGCCAATGCTTCTTGGCTGTCTCACCGCCACCTCCGCCTAGCGTATATTTGCCACCAGCATCTGGTGATTCAGCGTCTCCAGGCATTTCTCAAATGGACGATTTCTGAATGAAGAAAGAAAACAAGCAAATCGATTAAACTAATTGTGCTATCGCCAGCGAAATCGTTCGACGGTGGTCAACATGCTCTTGTTATGCATTTTGCGATAAAACAAACAGTAATTAAGTTCGCCACACCGACGGTCGCGCTGACTTGGCTGACCGAGTGTTGGGTGGGTTGTTGTTGTAGACGTTGGTCGATTGGTTGTTGATGCAACGACTAAGGTGTGACCATTGGGATTGAATGCACACTAGAGGGCGATCCTTCTCTTGGGTCTGTGTTGAACCGAGTCACGCAAGGGTTATGTCAGAGCAGGATACAGTCTAAGATGTGATGAGGCTCTCCTTTTCAAACATCGCCAATGACCTCTCTGCTGACCCCGGTGACCCTCCGTGTCGCATGTCAGATAGGTAGTCGGATTGTTCCCTCGACGAAGCATTCAATTCAACGTGGAATCGATGACCTCTCTCGAACTCTTCCCCCCCTCCTCCTCCTCCATTCGAACTCGGGTCCAAAAACCCGTGAAAATTTCAAATTCATTCAGATTCCCAGATTGTGTCGAGAAAAGTCATTTCGCGACGAAAACCATTGCAAAGCAATCGGTCTCATTGTTCACGTGTACGGCGAGTGCGCGTTTCACCGAAATCACATCGAGGTTACTTTCCATTTTACTCGCGTCGTTGAAATTTCAAAATCATCGAAAGTTCAACGAAACTTCCCAACGTTTTTCGTCCGGTCGGTGGTCGCGACGATGTAAACAAAAACAACAAACCCGTCCTCTGGTGTGTGTGAGCGAGACGCAAAGCGATCGAAACTCGTTTTTTGTGGCTTCCAGAATCCGATTAACGTTTCGTCTTCGGCCAACGACGACGCGGTAACACGCCACAACCAACGAATGGAGCTGGCCGAAGAATGTGTTGAAGAAATGCACAATCGATCGTTATCGTCGTCGTCGTCGTCGGCGGCTTGGTTCGAATAGAATTTTTCGAAACAAAATTAGCACTGGCCGGGAGGTTTGTGGGAGCTGTGTGCCTGATGGAGGAAAGTTGGCTCGATTATTCCGTCAAGCTGATGACATTAAAGGCCACAACCACAACGGTAGCCAACAATTCATTCAATTTCAACGGCGCTCATCAAACTCAAATCGAAATATAAACATGTCACTGTCACATGGAATGCACGCCATTGTTCGTGTTGTGACCACTGAGCGACGCGACAAACATCTCAATAACGAGCATGACGATTTCAATGCTTTTCGATAACATCGAATCGGTACCGATTTCTTGTTTTGCATATACACGAGAAATGGGCAAAACGTTTGGCGCCAAAATCAAAGCAGCAATCCATCCGTTCCGAAAGCCCATCGAATGCTCGTTTAAATACCATAAAAACGGTCGACAAACCGTTGCAATGACTCGACGCGATCGGTTTCAAGACGCAGACACACCCATTCGGCCATATTAAAGCGGTACACGCGCTGCAGAGTGTATGCATGACTGTGAGAACAACGGCGATATGATTTGCAAAATCACGGCTTTGTCGTGGCGGTTCATTCGGAAGTCAAGTCCATATCGCCGTTGCTAGTTAAGGAGTATATGTTCGCCTTAAACGACCGTCGGGCACATCATAACTGTGGTTCGCGTACAAACACTGAATTCATAAACAGCAACTGGGCGAACACGATATGACCCATTTCAGGCTGCTGCATTTCAAATAATCAAACACACACGGACTGCGTGCATGTCGGTCGTAAACAATAGAACTTTTGTCGAGTCGCTCTTTCTTCGGGGCAACGCGGCATCGAGCAACGACTATTCCAGATGCTTTCGTGTTGCTTTTCGAGTTGAGAAAAAAATGCGACGGGAAGCTCTGAGAAACGAGAAAAACAATGGTACGGGGCAATTGCGCCATACAATCAACTCTCGATCGAGATGCTGCGAGTCGTCCGTTGATCGAACGCAACGGCGTTACGGAGATGCCAAACGGCCAATTATGAAATAATCAACACTTGATCACCATAACATTCACGACACACCGCGAACAGCACATCGCAATGGCATTCCATTTTGCAATCGATTCACTCGCAACACACACCGCAAATGCAATTTTTCGTACGCAAATCGATCCGATCGATCATCTCTCGGAAATCGCCTCTGAACGATACCAATGCGGTGACACACAAATATTACCATTCCACCAACGAATCACCAGATTCACAAAAAATCAATTCACAATTGATTCACAAGCACGGTCAGCCCATCGTCGCAACCGTCGCACACACCAAATACATTCGAGAAACTTGTTGAATTTTTCTGTTCGGTTGCGCGCGCCAACCATCAAAACAACACGTTTCAAGAATTTTGAGGCCCGTTGCCCATCATTGTCGGTGATCAACCAGTTTTCGTCTTACCTTAATTTCGGTCCCAAAAGCAAATTCAGCAAATGACCGCGAAAGCGCGAACAATAATTTTTATCAACTGCGAACTGTTTTGAGCGTACACGAAATCTACTTGGTCGTTTTGCCGCTTTTGTCCAAACTGACTCGCAAGTGTTCAAATCGACGACTGAATTCCAAACGGGCAGCACATCAACTGGAAGCCATCGAGCGAAACGGTTCGGCGTGTTGGTGTGTGTGCTGTGTGTGTGTGTGTGTGTGTTTGAAAGTCGACTGAGTGTGTACGTGTGGATGTGTACGTGTGCGTGTGTGTGTGTTGTGTGGACTCAGAACACAACTGTGTTTGTGTTATGAGTAATGTTTGTGCGAGGTGTGCTGTGTGTCGCACAGGTTGACGAGGTTGCTTTAGCAGCCCTTTTGGAATTTTAATGATTGTTTTGGAATATTTGGCGTGTTTTCTGTGGTTGTCGTGAACGTGCGATCCATCGAGTGGCTTATGGTTGGATGCAATCATTCAAGCATTTCTCTCTGTGTCTCGCTCCTACTCCGTCGCTCTCTCTCCGCTCCCAAGCCCAACCGAGGAAAGCGTAGGGTTTGAATCACTTGAAATTGAAAAACGATTTTCTCAAAAGTGGGAATAAAAAACGAAAAAAGCGACGACCACAAATGCAGGTTAGTTGGCTATGAATTGACCGAAGCAAATCGACTGACGAAGCGGACAAAGACAGAGGTAAACCTGTTGGTCAATGTGTGCGAGCTGTTGTTTTGAAGAATGTTCGTTTATCGCCAAACGGTACACGACGGTTTGTTTACATTCAACACATGGCCGCATATTCACATGGATTCACATGTACGAGGAGATCCACACTCGAGACACCAAATACTCAAATTGCTGATGACTGGCTGGTGGATGCGAGACAATCAGTCGTTCAACGGTGATTGAATGGCAGACAACCGAAATGAGAATAGAATCGGTCGTCAACCGTAAATAGCAAAAAGTGAAATGCATCAACTCGATCGAAGAACCGTCTCGAATAGAACAGACGCTGAAAGGAACGAACGACAAAAAACTGAATAAAAACCGATCGGCAACCGAGCAAACTGGGCGTTGGTTCTCTTCCGAGCTTCAATTCGTCAACGCATCCAGTCATCAAGTTTTCGAAAAGCATAATTTCATTCTCGAAAGCGTTAATTGAGCGACCGTTCCAAGTCGATTTGTATGCTAATGACTGTGGCGTTGCGACCATTGAACGCAATTTCACAATTCCACCACGCTGAATTATGCTTTGAAAATCGACTTTTTTTCGAATTGTAGATTATTCTCTTCATTGCTGAGACACCTAGGCGATTGCGCAATCCGACAAATGTGTGTGAATGTTGTTGTTCAAACAGAATCAACTTGCGAGACAAGAACTAATGAGAAATTTGTCGATGACACATTGCGAGAATCTCGCAATGAGCATGGGCCTGCGCGTGGACAAATGATGCATTGTTTTTCTCATCATCGCTGAACCGTCGGTATTTTGATTGATTCGGGGATGGGGATTCTGACGATCACAGTGTGTGAGTCACTGCCGGTGAATGCTTGGAAGCTTGAATGACTCACATCCAGTGAGTTGAAAAGATCGCATTGAGGTTTCCGTTCCATCACTTGACCGACCGAGTTGTTGTCGGATTTCAATCTGACCGGCAAGACCTCTGGCTTGAAATCGAATCGTGTAGTGCCAAATATCAAACACACTTGGGTTGGCCATGAATGGGCGATCCATCAAATTCCGAGCGAACAGTCAATTGATGTCGATTAGCCCAGCCACAGTGAAAGACGACCAATTGACTCAATTGCTTTACGAGCGCTGTGTTGGGGTCTTTGCGATAGATCGGGTCAATTGAATTATATCATTTACGCTGTTTATTAACGACGAGGACCGTTGACTGTTGGGATTACTTTCCATTTCGTCCGATCAGACAGTCCAGATGAAATGAATGCCTACGACTGATCTGTGGGCTGCTGTTAATTACTCGTTATGACACACCACATGACTCACAAACGATTTTTTTTCTACTTTCAATTGATTCCATTTGCAGATAGAGTTGTATGTCGACACAGCGAGACCCATTGTGGACAAAGTACTGGAAGGGTACAATGGAACGATACTGGCATATGGACAGACCGGTACCGGAAAGACTTTCACCATGTCCGGCAATGCAGCTTCGCCGCAGACTAAAGGCATCATTCCGAACACGTTTGCGCACATTTTCGGACACATTGCCAAGGCGAAGGAGAATCAAAAGTGAGTTTGAGGGGGCGAGGAGGTGGAGGCTTTGTCATTTCATTTCCATCGTTTTGCAGGTTCTTGGTGCGCGTCAGCTATATGGAGATCTACAACGAAGAGGTACGCGACTTGCTGAGCAAAGAGCTGAACAAGAGTTTGGAGGTGAAGGAGCGGGCAGACATCGGAGTGTACGTGAAAGATCTGTCCGGGTATGTCGTCCATAATGCCGATGATTTGGAGAACATAATGAAGTTGGGCAACAAGAATCGGGTTGTTGGTGCGACGAAGATGAATGTGGAATCGTCACGATCGCATGCCATCTTTTCAATAACGGTCGAGAGTAGCGAGACTGATGACAAGGGTGAACACGTGAAAATGGGGAAGTTGCATCTGGTCGATTTGGCGGTGAGTTGGGGGAGTTGGACGTTGGATTGAATGGGAGTGATTCGAGTGTTACTTTTGCAGGGCTCCGAACGTCAGAGCAAAACGCAGGCAACGGGCATACGATTGAAGGAGGCAACCAAGATCAATCTTTCGTTGTCGGTGCTGGGGAATGTGATCAGTGCGCTGGTCGACGGGAAGAGTACGCACATTCCGTACCGGAATTCAAAGTTGACGCGATTGCTGCAGGATTCGTTGGGCGGCAACTCAAAGACTGTGATGGTGAGTTGACTGACGGTGTACTGGGAGGATTTGCCTAATTTTATTCATGTTTTAAAGTGTGCTAGCATCAGTCCAGCTGATTCGAGCTACATGGAAACGATTTCAACCCTAAGATACGCTGGAAGAGCGAAGAGCATTCAGAATCGCACGCACGTCAATGATGAACCGAAAGATGCGCTTCTTCGGCACTTCCAGGAGGAGATTGCTGAACTCAAAAAACAGTTGGAGGAGGGTGCTGCGGAAGGTGCTTCCGGAGAGGATTACGAGGAAGATGACGAGAATGATGGCGGGAATGACACGAACGATGATATTGAGGGGGAAGAGGAAAACAGCAAGGAGAAGGATGAAACCGAGAAAGATAAGAAGAAAAAGCAACGAAAGGAAGTGAACGATGAGAAGGTACAAGTGGAAGCGACCTAGTCGGGTAATACTCCGGAAATTTTTCACGAAAATTTGGTTTGTTTCTCTTTCAGGAAACCGATAAAGCCGATGCCGAAAACGAATTGCTGGAGAAGAAAGCGGCCGAGAAAGAGACGGAGCTGAAGAAGGCCAAGTAAGTATCAACCGGGTCCAGAGTCGTTCGAAGAGTCGCTTGAAACCTTCAATTCGTATCTATCCCACAGAACCGAGCAGGAACAACTGCTATCCAAACTGCAATCGTTGGAGAATAAAATTCTAGTCGGAGGTGAAAACCTCCTGGAGAAAGCGGAAGCACAAGACTTACTCCTGGAATCATCTCTAGCCCAGCTCGAGCTCCAGGCCCAACACGAGCAAGTTTTGAAAGAGTCGCTGCAGAAGAAGGAGGCTGAACGAATCGATATCGAGGAACGATACTCGTCCCTGCAGGAAGAGTGCATTGGCAAAACGAAGAAGCTGCACCGAGTCATGCAGATGTTGATGAGTGTCAAAGCGGAGCTTGCCGATCAGCAGCAAGAACAGCAACGGGAGAAGGAAGGCATTTTGGAGAGTATCCGAATCGCTTCCCGGGAGCTGGCTTTGTGTGAATTCGTGCTGAACTCGTATGCTCCCAAGGAGTACGTCAATATGATTGAGAAATTCACTCATTGGAACGAAGATATCGGCGATTGGCAGCTCAAGTGCGTCGCTTACACTGGCAACAATATGCGCAAGTGCCTACCTGACGAGAAACACGGCAACAAAGAGCCGCACTATGTCGATTTGTCGCACGTCTATTTGAGCTACAACAAGGACAACGTTTCGGAGCCGATACGAGCACAGTCAGCAGTACGGCCCAGAACTTCGGGCGTTCCCCGACCGACAACTACCCGCGGCCACAAGCATTGAACTCTTTTGATGGGACTTTGTTACCTCCATTGGCTGTACTCGCGGATTGCAGCACTTCACTTGCCATCGTCTATTTCGTTTGATGATAAATCAAACATTCACATTTCCTTGGAATTGCACCGCTTCTTAATCAATGATCGTTGTGAAGATCTTTCAACCATTTAGTCAATCACAATTCACAACCAAAGATCTCTGAGACATTATTGGCCTTGGATTGGCTTGAATATTTATTTTTGAGCGTCGCCACCGATGACGTTTCATTTCACGCGGCATTACATTCTTCAATGCATTTCTTGAAGAGTTGCATTAATCAAACTCGAATTCTAGTCGTTTATTCATTTCAACTTAGTTGTTTATTCACATCGAGACATCACACAAGCACGATCGATGTGAATGAAGTCGTTCAAACTGAAGTCTTGTCAACAAGTCGGGAATGAATGAGAAACCAACCAGAGCTTGTCGTATTTCAATTATTTTTTTCGTTTTTGTTTTGTTTAAATCAATCAGTGATAATTTATTAACAAATAAATAAAGGAATTATTTAGATAAAATTCAACGTGATTTCGGAGTTTTCTGAAATATTACTAAGGAATCGTCTTGTTGTTTCATTTTAGTCGTTTTCTTTGGCCGTTTTCTGCTCTTCTGTCTGTTCTCCTCCTTCGATAGGGTTTCCATCACTTTGCAGCTCTTCGAAACTGAACGGTATGACTTTGACGTCTTTTTGAAATCGCTCGCACAATAATTGTTCAATGGTTGCGTTCGACTTTTCAAACAGCGGATTGAGCAATCGCTGAATGCATTCAAACAATCAAGTTTATGCGGAACATAAACAGAAGACAATAAACAGAAAACAATTAAACAAGGAGAAGACAGACTGGCACTGAACTTCAATTTTGAACCGGATGTCCGTTCATTGTAGAAGACATCTCAAAATGTCACAAAGGCAAACTGTCATAAAGCGTGTCTGTCACAATCGTCAAAGAGAGCAACGGAAAAATCCCTCCGTTACGAGACTGAGGCAGACACTCTGCCAATCATGCACTAACAGAACGACTCAATACTTCATTTCTTCGAAAAGAAGGAACAATGAAACGGAAGAAACATCCAAAATGACACCAAATTCGCTCCTATCGACTGTGAATTCGATTCCCAATTCCAGTTAGTCAACGAGAATGTGTCACATGAGCATTTACATATCGTCTGTCGGAGCGCACCGCAAAGTGCTTAATTGGCATTTCGGTGTGCGTGAGTGTCTCGTTGGTGTGCTGTGGCTCTCCGTAGCGAATGCATGGAATTTGTTCGAATCGATCGACGATAGAAGCATCCAGGGCGAAAACATCACCGACTACACCATCCAACATGTCTCCATGTTCTATATGCGAGCATTTCTGTGCGTTCGAGCGGACGTCAATGCAACAGAACGTAAGTGATTTCTTTCGTACATTTCATCGATCTCATTCGGTAATGGTTGTTTCAGGCATTCCAACGTTGATCGAATCGGGTTGGCCGGAAAACTTTCTGCCGGCTCTTCCGCGAACATTCCCAAACGATCTGTCACATTCTCGTTGCGGTTCAGATTGCAGTGGCATATTGCAGGCGATTGGCACATCCGTCGATCAAAACGGCTGGTTGTGGGTCATTGACAACGGATCGACGCGTTGCAGCCCGAAACTCATCGTTTACAATTTGCTACGTCGGAATGAAGAGGTACGCTAGATCACTCCGTTCTAAATCAAAGTTGACAACATATTTTCTCTTTCTATTTCATTCACACATGACTTCTGTTACGTAGATGTACCGTTATGTGTTTACCGAATTCAGTGGCAAAAGTTTCAAATCCATCCATCTGCATCAAAAGTCATTAAAGCAATCATCCTACGGTCGGCATTCCACTCGGGCACTCATCACTCTGACAGATGAGAATTTCATGCTCTTCTTTTCGTGGCGAGAACGTGTCTGCAGAAAGCTGAGGTTTTCTGAGCCGGGAACGATTCCACGAGACGTGACTGTTCGAATGGACACGGAATTGCTGATAGCGGACTCGCTGAATCGACTCTGGTCTGCAGATCTGGGGAGAATTCGACGATTGGAGGACGGCGATCTGATGTTAGACCTTGTTCCGTTGGGATCATTGCTGGGTCCGGCGAAAGCTCTTGCAGCTGCCTCTTCGATTGCCAATGAAGCCTTCCGACACCATTTGTATTACTATTTGCCGCGAGACGGTGCCATTGTTCGCTGGGATACTCGGTAAATGCGAGAAAGCCGAGTCAATAACGAAACCATGGGAAGAGCTTGACAGTTTCTCTTTTCCAGGCTGCCGCTCAGTGCCGAGGGACACGAAGTACTTCATTTGACTTCAAATGCTGTGGCGCAAATAGCTTTCGGTGCAAAAGGTTCCGTATGGATAATCCATGAACGAGCCAACGTTATTGGGGATCATTGCCTGCGAATTATCAATATGTTTTCTTCGCCAAGCTCAAATCTTCCCATGTGATCACCAAAATACATAATTTTCTTAAAGCAAAATGTTTCGAATGAAATGTGTGTAGATGGCGCCATGTCTGATATTCCAGCCACGAACCAAGTGGCTGTTGCGCTGATCGCCGTAAACGCAGTGGTGGCGCTGCCTGTCCGTCAGAGCAACTCGCGATTGAACATCAAAAACAAAAATCGGTAAAATCTTCTTGGGTTTTGACTTGAAATCCACCCAAGCTCAAGTCGACTGTATCGAGAACTACGGAGTCCTTGCAAAACGGAGCTTTCGGAAAGCCTTTCATTCATCCAGAATGACCTTCCTCCATTTGAATGAAATTAACAGAAGACTCAAAAACGATCATCGCCTTGATCAACAACGACAGTGGCGCCGAAAAACCGTTGCCTTCAACTCTACGTCGCATACTCATCAATCAGAAACAACAGTTATTTGCGAGCTGAATCGATTTGGCAACGGAATTTCAAGCGGCCAATTTCTGGACGATCGAAAACATTCAATCAACCGCAACTAATCATCGCAACGGCAAATTTTCCGACGCGTTTGCATTGCGGGCGTATTTTCGATCCGACACTGTGCGACCGATAGTCGACTCATGATTACGAATTTTATCATGTTGAGTGCAAATTTAGATTTCCAATAAATAAGAGCGAACAAATCGATTAGTTATCGACAGCACTCAGTCGGTGTTTTGGTGTGTCTGTGTGCAAGTGCGTTAACATACTGAAATTTCGATTTCAGTGCACTCAGAGGAAGTCAATACACGCACACACACACATACACTCACACCCATACAGGTGTATGCGTATCGCGTTTATTGGCAACAGTTTGTCATTTATCTAATCTCAGCGGATGGCCCCTGAAATCGATGGAGAAATCGTCACTTAAAATTGAACGATCGGTAATTACGATTGATCATTCGCTGGTGCGCATTCAATATGCCCATATAGTGATCTATTTTGAATTTTTTTTCGTGGATTAAAAGCGACGAGAACGGGCAGCGAGTAAACCCAAATACTTCAACCACTACCATCAGAGTGTCTAGCGAACCAAAACAAGCGAGAACAAAGCAACAAAACACAACAATAACAAGTCGGTGGAGCAGAGCCAGAGCCAGAGAGCGCATACGAAATTACGAAACGAACGAGTGAACCGAGCAAAACGAACGAAATAACCGAATTGAAACAGAACGACCAAAGCGACGGCAAGAGGCGATTGGGTGAACGATAGAAGAATTAGACAAAGGAGAGGAACGTGCAAACGGCAAACGAATCGACACGACACGCAATGACTGTGTGCGCTGAAGAAAGTGACAGCAAAACGGTGAGCACAACGACATACAATCGAACGTCAACAATGTTCGAGTCTGCATCAACGCATACATCGACAGTGCGACAAATAATTGCATATGGCAGCGATGCGGTCGCCGTTCCGCAATGGAAATTAGATTTGATTGAACGAAAAAAGCGATTGATTTCATCGCATTCGATGCAAAACCAAATGGTTGAGCGAATACCTGAAAAAGACGGCAACGACGACAATGGCGATGGTTCAATGGTGAATGCGACCGATGTCGACTGTCATGGCGCATCGTTTGCGTGTATTGGTGTCGATAATGACATCGCCGGTCATTCGCCGCACCATCAACATTCAACGCTGTCGCTGTTGTCGTCGTCGCCGTCGTCGTCGCCATCGTCGTCATCCTCGTCGTCGCATGCAACACAAACAAACAACAAATCAAGTTTGAACGGATCGCCAGCGCAGCCGAAAACACCGTTTGTTCAGCAGTCGCAATCGAGACATGGAAACGAGCACTTCGTCCGTGGCACCAACAGTTTCGCATCAACGATTTTGATAGAACGAAAACAGCAACAACACCACCACCAGAAGCAGCAGCAGCAGCAGCAAGCACACCACGACGGCGAAAACAACCAAAACGACGGGAAAATATCAAAAAAATCAATGAGCACTTCGACAGGCTCGGGCATTGGCACAAATGCATCTGCTACTGCCGCTGCACACAGCAAATGCTTGTTCAACAAAAATGCCGCAACGACCGTAGTGAATTCCAACAAGGCGAACATTGTTTCGAAGAAATATCTAAAATCCGCGACGGCCAATGCATCGACGATATCAACAAATGGTAATTCAAATTTGGTGAATGCCATTTCACGCAGCAATGGCAATGTGAAATTGGTGAATCAATCGCCGGCAATGGTGGCCGCCATCGCCGATCAAAATGGTTATTCTGACACATCGGAAGAATTGCAATAT
>JANSTV010056047.1:0-12930 GCA_027564135.1 Lestremia cinerea | reverse complement strand
ATGTTGTGTATTGTGAAAATGCTATCGAGCACACAAAACACTTATTGATGGAATATTGAATGCTGTTGCCGTTCGCCATTGGCTTGGATGGGCAATCGTATTACGATTCAATTGATTCGATATTTCTGTATTTTTCCTCCAACAACGCGTTCCGTCCTTTTCCAACTTTCCACTCTCCACTAAAAATAACCCGAAAATATGTTTCGTGCGGCTATTTGCGAGTGACCATCGGGGAAAACTATTCTAGTTGTTGTTTTTCCCTCAACTACGCGTTCCGTACTTTTTTCCACTTGATTCGATGCGTTCGATACTCGATTGACTAAAAATAACCCGAAAATATGTTCCGTGCGGCTATTTGCGTGTCGTTCAAAAATAAAATCAATGAAATGGACGGAGAATTATTTTTATTATTTGTAGTCGTCGTCGTCATCGCGGTCGCAATGATTGTGGTTATTTTCGCATGGATGCAGAATTGTTTTCTTTTTATTCTTCAAACAAATGGTTTTTTTTCCTCTTTCTCATCGGCTGTCGAAAAGGAAGAAACGGGTTTTTGAAACGAAACGCGAATGACTGCTGTGATTGTTGGCGATAATGAATTGTCCTGATAATCGCAGCGTCCAAAAGCTACACGAAAAAGCAGAAGGTGCATTAATGAATGCGGCAAATCTGGTCGGTTCATTCAAATTCGGCTGGTTTCGAATCGGAATCCATTGTTCGTTTTATGTAACATTCATTTTTTCGAGACTTATTCGTTCATCAGCGATGGCCTTTGCGTGTGTTTGTGTGAGCGCGCTCAAAGCCATGGCACAACGGTGCTTTCGTATCGACGAATGATTGACCGGCCAACAATAACATTGGGAATTTCCAAAGTGATAGCACATTCCTCGTCATTCGTTTCTGTTTTCTGGCAATTTCTTGCTTTGTTGTTCAGCGGTTTTCCAAAAGGCTAATGCCTTTACCGTCAAACTGGTTGGGCAATGTGCTCCGCGCGTCGTTTATTGTTTCGTTTTGTCGTTGTTGCTCTTTCTGCTTATGGCCATCGCAATGCCATTACGCCTGGTATTGTTCTAAAGGGTTTCCTCCGACGAAGAGCAATGCGGTGCGTGACTTCGTGAATAATGGGCAATTTTGGTGGAGACGTTAATCGAACAAAGAGACAGAAAAAAACCATACACATTGCTGACACGCATCCATCCAAAATAAACCAGATTTTTCTAAAGATAGCCAAATCATAGCGGAATCGGCAGACGGCACTAACGCAATTACACCATTTGCATCGCTCACGCGTCGGTTCAGAGGTGCGCGAAATTCATAGCGTCAGAACATTTTGAGAAATGACTCGAAATCACGAGAACTCATTCGTTCACAGCGACTACGTTGCTGCCGTCACCGCTTGCATGGAAAATCTGTTGAATTTCACTCGTTTATTTTTACCGTGTTCCGGTCAACGGGAAATTATTCAGCGTTTCGTGCGTCATAAAAGAGCTTTTCCGGGGCCACGATCGTTCATGTCGTCTTGTTTTCAAGGGATTTTCCCAAAAAAAAAAACGTTGTTGAATGCGGCATTCACGGTCCAATCGCCAAAACAACAAAACTGACCAACGTCAATCGATAAATCAAAACTGGATTGAGCCAACCCATTCAGCTGTGCTTCATTTCGCATTAACATTCAGCATGAAACGAGATGTGCGAAATTTGCGTAGCTATCGCATCGGTTATGTTCCAGCGGTTGCTTTTTCCAAGACATATCGCGGCAACCAATCGCAAGCGGATTAACTCATCGATTGCGGTCGACGTCATGGAACTTTTGGGAAGAAACTTTCTTCAAGCCACCGGCGAGTAAGTGGCCGGTCGTTTCTGCCTTTGTGCTTGAGACTGGCATCGGCGCGCATACATTGCCGCTCAGAGGCCATTCCATCGCACATCATTCACCGAAATAACATTTGAGCGGAATTCGCGTTGACTTTAATTGGATTTTATCGCGAGCTCCGCACGACAAACTGTTTGACTGTGCGTCAGCATGTCTAGCGCGAATAAATCAACGCATCGTCATGTTAGCGCTGAGATTTTATGAATGAAATCGGAATGGTTCTCTTTTTGCAATGCTGTTCCCGCTGGAAATCTGGGTCTTTTGATGCATCGCAAAGTGCTAAAACTCGCACATGCCACCGCTCGTCAGGGAAATGAAACGAATTTGCTTGTGAATTGCTTCATGTGTTTCGCCACTTGACTGCGTATGATTCGACTTTGTAGGCGTTTCGATTTGCGATCAACCAGTCCAAATTTGTCCATCAGCCCATTCAAAATCGCTCACTCGTTTCCAGTCATTGCCGACATTGCTCACTAGTTGTATCTCACGCGCGCCTGCCGCAACAACAACAGCAAAAAATCTGACTTGAATATTCTGCTGAAAAACCCACAAAATTCCCCAAACCTCGGGGCCGTGCCACGACCAAACAAGCACCAATTGATCGTACGATCAGATATTGCGGTTCATCAGCACTACCGCTCCACGATGATGACGATGATGGCATCTACAGCTGTTGCTAATTATTTAATTGCAGTCTCGGACACGTTTTTCGGGCCATTCAATGCTTCTGTCGCGATAAATCATTGAAAAATACCTGAGCGAGCCACAAAGCCTCAGCGAGCGATCATAATCGCTGAACGTGTTTGCCAAAAAAACACTTTCATCCGGCGATTCAACACAATAAAAACCGACGAAAAAAACCCCAATCATGTGCTGGCGCACATGTCACCTGCCAATACTGAACTTGCGGTGGGTTGGTGTGCATCGGAAATGTGCACAGGTCGTTGGAGCTCATCATCAAAATTACCATTTTGTCATGCCTTTCGTTGGTCATTTTGGGCTGAATTTCATAACGAATTTTTCAGCGAAACTCAAATGAATAGCGCATGCCGCGCCGCGAAATTCCAAAATTGGTGGTCGCCAAGAAAAAAACAAGCAAAAAACATTCACGAAATAAATCAACTAAAATGACGATGACGCAGGTTATTGTTTCGCGTTGAGGGGGCTTGGATGCCGGTCACTGTTCAACTCGAGTTGAAAAAACCTTTCTTCACATCTCGATCTGCACCGCCAATCGAGTTTCTTTTGCGTCGTCGCAAGATGCTATTTTTAACTGAGGAAAAATTGATCTTTGATTTGATTGGGGCCCAGAGCATGCCCAGTGAGGCATGTGAAATGGTCGAAAGTATCGATTGGGCGATGCAACGGACGATTTCTGTTTCCAGCCAAACTTGTTCGGTCGACGTGATGACATTGAATTCAACCGATCGAACCGATCGAGTGAGTTTTGCCGCCGAAAATGAAAACGATGGAAAAGCGACTCGGAAGCTGGTATTTCGGATGGCTTTGGGTGTCAATAGCCTTGACGATTGCCATTCATCGATGTCGGCCACCAGAAACGCCGATAAACAAATCATTTCCGTTAATCGGATCTGACAGTCAAGTGCGAATGACATAATCTCACGACCATATGAGATCAGAATGACGTACGTAATTAGACCGTGGCAATCGCATCGCTTTTATCACCCCACCACCATCAGATCAACATGAATCGATTTGCAAAGACTGACGAATGATGCGATGTCATCATTAGACTTGTTCTAGTCTATTCTTTGCTTTATTCATCAAATTCATCAAATTGAATTTTGGATTGAATAAATATTCATCGCATCGCATTCGGTTTCGCAGCGGTTCAGAATTGTTTCGTTTCGTTTGGGAAAACCATGTTTCTGTTTCAGCGAGTGAATCAAGTTTCACCATGCCGATGGTGTTCATTGTTGTGTGGCGGCATTCACAGGTCAGACTCGATGGGATGGTTTCCGTCAATCGAATGACGCTCTCGTGCTGGAATTTTTGACCAATATGATCGTCGCTTTAACAATGAAACGCCAGCAATGGCGAAAATGGAAGCTAGTCGACAGCGAGAGATCGTCCAATGAATTTCGGTTTGTGAATTTATTGATTTGTCAACACATGAACTGATGAATAAGCAGCGTTCGATTGTTGTTATTTTGTGATCGCAATCGCGATATCTGTCGTCGTTGTCGGCTGGGTATTTCCTTGTGAGCAATAAACTTTACACAAGCTATCATTTGGTTTTTAGCGGGTCGTAGTTTTTTCAGCAAAGTACTGCTGAGACCGCAATGAGCCCACCAGTTTCGTTGGGCATGCGGCGTTTCGATTCGCATAATGAATGGCTACTTTCATTTATTATTTTTTTTCATTCTTTTTTTCTTTTGCAAATGTTTGAATGAATTTGGAATGAATGAAACAAACACGTGCACGAGATCTGTGGACATGTGAGTTCCATTGCATTGCCAGAAAAGCGTTCGCATCAAATTGGGATTATCGCGTCGTCAAGAGAAAGCTTCGTATTGTTGACGAAGTCGATCAACCGACGAAGCCAACACCTCACAATAGCTTGAACGCAACGCAAATTGATCGCATTGGTGTGTTGGAATAATTTGTTAATTATTTGTCATTTCTGGAAAATCCAATGTGTGTAACCATGAATTGTTGATTGTTGATTGTCGATTGTCATTGCAAAACGGTGAGTTTGCATTGAACTAGCGCACGGTAAATGCCATTTGCATGTCGCATCGACGATAAACCATTGTATTGTAGCGGTCGAGCACTTGAGGAAATTTCATGCTGAAGGTGATCGGTGACAATGACCCAGCATAAGTCAGCTCACCCACCTCGACACCACCCAAGCAATTTAATTCAATTATGATCGCTCTGAAGGACATGCTTTCAGAGCAGCTTCTCAATGGCAATAAAAGGAAGTCAGCCGGCAACATGACAATCCGTTTGCTTGCTTGTTTATCATGCAGTTTGAGCTCTGCTCGCAATTGCATCACTGGTATTTCCATATTGCGTATATGCAAGATTGTCTGAAAATGGAATAATTTTTTCCCATTCGCGTTGTTGTTTGTTGTTGTTATTCGCGACGCTCCTATCACGACGAATATACGAGCAATTATCATCATCGAGTCTGCTCTAGTCGATGTCCGGTCAGCGGGCAAATTTTGAAATTCCCACAAAACCTTGATTGTGTGAGTGAACCAGAGTTTTAATCAAATCTTTTCTTTATTCCAGGCGAAAATTGTGTCCACGTAGCAGCCAGAAATAATCAAATTGACATTCTGAGACATCTCGTTTGGTTCGGTGCCGACATCAATGCTAGAGTAAGTATCTCGATTCGAGCTCCCTTTCCTCCAGAATAAGCGACAATTGTCTATTTACGAAATGACTGAAAAAGGTGCTCACGAAAAATAAAAAGCTTAGAAGCAAATCTCATTCGGATTAGCCGGAGAATGTTGTAAACCGATGGACGGGTGAGAGAGCGTTTTCTTACCTGAGACACGGCGTGGGATTAGTTTGTAGCCAAAAACAAAGTCCTACTCTGTTGTCTCATCAAGAATGCTAAAATATCACCTAATTAGCATGAACTGACAAAACGCATTGGCCATAAACGGCAATCAGTCTTGAAGGGGTCCTGTGTGGCCAGCCATTTCAGTTCATTTCATGAATTCTTTCACGTTTCCAACAGAAACCATAAACGACCAAAATATTAACGATTTTTTTTCGCCTTGTTTCATTATAGGAGGCCCGATCTGGTTACACACCATTGCACTACGCCGTCGGAGAAAATAACGAGAAATTGGCACAATTTCTGCTACAGGAATGCGTTAAATTGGACATTGAATCCTTGACTTATGGTCAATTGACAGCCTATCAATTAGCTGGAGTGTTAGACAATACCAAAATGATGAGTCTTCTGAAAAGTCACGGTTGCTGTGAATATTCGCCGCCTCAAAGTGATATCGACTCAGATGATTCATTTGAATTCGAATAGGAAAACTGAAATTAACGAGCGAGCTAACAAAAAATATAGACGAAATTAAGTGATGGCTAGACTTCAATCGTATTTTTTCTGGCCGTTGACTGACTCAGTCCTCGCTTCGTCGTCTGGAATAGTTTCGCCATTGGATTTTTGAAATTCAATCGATTGACTTCCTCTCAGTGTAGCGGGCACTGGTAATGTGTCTGGCGCTTAACGAATCCGTTGACTTCTGTGGATTAGCATTAAGTTATTGTTTCATTTTTTCTACAATTTAATATTATCGAAAGAACAAAAATGTAAATTATTCTCCTTGAAAATGGTCGCCTTTGGTTGCGACGCGTGAACTGTCATTGAATGTTAGAGATAGATTAAGAGTCTATTTTAAGGTGAATCGATTGTGAATTGAATCGAGAGTCGAAACTGAGGTCTTGATATTTGGACCCACAAAACAAAAATAATAAAGCAAATTATTGTTAACCTCAACATGAAATACGAAACAATGACTTTTTATCATCATGAACATATTCACTGATCAACATCTGACTTGTTCGAACCACTGAACTTTAGTGATAAACAATATCATTTACCGTAATATTTAGAGTATCCTAAATAGTTTCTATGTTTTAATAGAAATTTCCAAATAATTAAAAATTGTAACGAATTGAACCAAAACGATATAAATGAAAATATCGAATAATTTCTCTTTTTTATTTTGTTGTCCATCATTGGTCCAAAGACTCTGGCTCATTGACTCGATTCGAAGTCAGTTTTTCGAAATGCCTTAGCTCATTGCAATCAGAACGACTCTATGGCTTTTGAACTCTGGCGTTCGATTTACTTGATCCAGAATGTCTCAACACCAAAATTACGGTTTAAATATATTCGGTGTTATCAGGCAGAGTCCTTGCGCTTTGACTCTAATATCACCTTCAGTGTCAATAAGATATCGTTCATTTCTCTCATTTTCACAAAACGATCGACGTTTCATTTCATAGATCATTGCGATCCAAAGCGGATAATGACTCACAAACGAAGAAGTTCTTGTTAAATTTATATTTATTGATGTTGTAACCATGTGCATTATCATGCTGATGTATTATAACGATGATCCAAGAATAAATTGTAGATAATTGAATGTTAATTTCTTTCTTTCATTTACATTTTGATGTTATTCGAGTCACCCCTGGAATCATTCTAGTTTCAGTTCTTGTAGCTCGTTGGCTGGATGGCAACCAGTGGATGCGCCATTCAGTTACCGTTAGAAACTCGGATGCAAGAAGAACTTTGCAGAATAGCATTTCGATAAGTCAACTCTCCCGAGTTGTCGAGACATGTTATGCAGGATCCGGAACCTCCTCTCTTGTCCAAATTTGACTTTTCTCCACCAGCTTGAGACCCTTCGCGTTAATTTTTATGCCGATGGTCAGAATCAAATGTGTGATAAATGAATAAGCTGGAATAAAACGGGTAATTTATTGCTCTTCTTTCTTCAGTTCAACTCGAAAACGGATCATCAACTCATTTGAGCGCAAAAATGTGTATATTCAGCGTAATACGTCAAAGTCTCCCGATAGGGATCATTCAGCACAGTCGCATGCTATCAAAACATGTCAAAGAAACGTCAAACCTTTGGGTCCATGTGTTTTGAACGAGCAACTACGGTTGACAGTGCGTTTTGAATTTGTTGGAAAATAATTCACGTCGTCAATCGAATTGTTTCCCCAAAATGAAAGAAAATCCAGTCTTGACGAATTCCCGACCGGAATTTGCCAAAATCAAAACCAAACAAAATGAAGTAAGTTTGCACTGTTCGGCTTGCTGCAGTCACCCAGACATAACCACAAAATGATCGCTTTCTTTCTTGATTTCGAATGCCAGGTTTTGAATATTCTGGGCGCTCCGCATGTTGATTCTTTCAATTACATGCTGGACGAAGGTCTCCAGGATTGTGTGAAGAATATCTACCCAGTTGAATTCGATATAACCACTGGGGAACGCATAAAATTGTTTATCGAAAACATCACGATAGTTCCGCCACAAGTGCCGCTGACAGCGATCACGGTCAAGACGAAGAAAATCTATCCGAGTGAATGTCGTCAGCGTGCTTCAACCTACAGTGGAAACTGTACGGTTACGGTGGGATGGTCAGTAAACGGCATGTTAAAGGCGCCGATTGACAAGAACATGGGTGATATTCCCATCATGTTGCGGGTATGTTTTCATGCGATGCCTGTCTTCCAACTCGTTTTTCTAATCGATGTTTTTGTTCTAGTCGAACGTATGCAATTTGAATGGTATGTCGCCGGAACAATTGGTCAAACGGGGAGAGCACGAAAATGAATGGGGCGGTTATTTTGTGATGAAAGGACATGAGAAACTGATTCGCATGTTGCTGATGACCCGAAAGAATTTCCCAATCACAGTTAAACGTAACACTTGGAAGGATCGAGGTCAAAATTTCAGCGACATTGGCCTCATGGTGCGAACCGTGCGAACGGATCAAACCGCAACGGTATGTGAATCCCACTATCCCAAGCGACGAATAAACATTTTCATTTTCCTCAGACAAACGTGCTGCACTACCTGACCAACGGAACCGCCAAATTCATGTTCACCTACCGCAAGACATTTTCCTTTGTCCCGGTTATGCTGCTTCTGAAAGCTCTCAAGAATTGCTCCGACGAATACATCTACCAAAAGCTGATCGCCGGCTACGAAGATGATCAATATTATGACAATTGCATTCAGAAAATGTTGCGAACCGTTCATGACGAAATCGGCATGCATACGCACAATGACTGCAAGAATTATATGGGCGAAGTGTTTCGAACAAAGTTCCCGCAGTTGCCATCGTGGACGTCAGCTGGAGAGATCATCGATTTCATGTTGAATCAGTGCGTGCTGATTCACTTGGACGATCACACAGACAAGTTCAATTTCATCGTTTTTATGACGCAGAAACTGTTTCAGTGCGCTCAGAGCAAATACAAGGTGGAGAATTCCGATGGAGTTATGATGCAAGAGATTCTCTTGGGGGGCCATCTGTACCAGAAGGTGATCAAAGATCGACTGGAGGGTTGGCTGGAACAACTCAAGTACACTTTGATCAAGCAGTCTGAACAATCAAGTTTCATTTTGAATGCAACCACTTTTGTGACCGCCTGCAAACATGCAGGAACAATCGATCGAAGCGTGTCGAATTTTTTGGCCACCGGTAATTTGGTCTCGAAATCCGGATTGGGTCTCATGCAAGCATCCGGTTTAGTCATCATGGCCGAAAATCTCAATCGTATGAGATACATGTCGCATTTCAGGTGAGGTCCTTTTCAATGGAATTTCTTTGCCGAATAACCAATAAATATTTTCGGAACAGAGCTGTGCATCGCGGTTCGTTTTTCGTTGAAATGCGAACGACTGAGGCACGTCAACTATTGCCGGATGCATGGGGGTTCATCTGTCCCGTGCACACTCCAGATGGTACGCCATGCGGTTTGCTCAATCACTTGACAATGAATTGCATCATTTCGGGAGCTCCCGATAAGAAATTGGTCGACAACATTCCAAAAGTATTGGTTAATCTTGGAATGGTTCCGTTGAATTCCATCAAGATCGATTACAAGAAATATTATGTGGTCATGCTGGAGGGTAGAGTCATCGGACATGTTAGCTTGAACGACACTCCTCGCATCGCCGATAAACTTCGATTGCTGAAAATCGAGGGCAAGCAGGTGCCGGCTTTGTTGGAAATCGCTTATGTGCCAAAGAAACCGGTAAGTGGCTCATCGAAAGGATGCTGGATGCAGTTGTGTTGACTGCGACCATTTATGCTTTCAGGGTGGCCAATTTCCCGGTTTGTTCTTGTTTGTTGGACCGGCCCGTATGATGCGACCCGTGACCAACTTGAGAGCCCGCCAAGTCGAGTACATCGGTACATTCGAGCAAGTTTATATGGAAATCTGTATATCAGCAGACGAAGCATATGAAGGGGTTACCACTCACATGGAATTATCGAAGACTTCGTTCATGTCGAATCTGGCAAATTTGATTCCGATGCCGGATTGCAATCAATCCCCGCGTAACATGTATCAGTGTCAGATGGGTAAGCAAACGATGGGCACACCCTGTCACAACTGGCAATTGCAAGCGGAAACAAAAATGTATCGGCTACAGACGCCAACGGCACCGTTATTCCGGCCGGTCCATCATGACAACATTGAATTGGATGATTATGCGATGGGCACCAATGCCATTGTGGCCGTAATTTCGTACACTGGCTACGACATGGAGGACGCTATGATCATCAATAAGTCTGCTGATGAGCGGGGATTTGCGCATGGACAAATCTACAAGTCGTCGTTCGTTGAGCTGGAGGGCACCAGCTTCTTTGCGCGCAATCCTCACGACAAGAAATTGGATGAGTTTTTGGACACCGACGGATTGCCATATCCGGGAAGGAGAATCACAGGGGGTGAAGTGCTGTATTGGTGAGTACTCATCGACTACTCAATTCTGTTTTTCGGGGCTCACTCAATCGTTTCTTTCAGTTATTTTGACACGAACGAAAGCAACTACAAAACCGAAAGATATCGTGGAAGTGAAGAAGTTGTAATAGACAATGTCAAATTCTGCGGAACTTTCCAAGCGGATGCTCGCAAAACAGCTTGTTTGACAATGCGCGTGTCTGTGAGTATCTCACTGAATGCCTTTGACTCGATCAACCGAAATATTCAATGAAAATGTTTCTTCTAAAAACAGAGAAACCCATCGGTCGGAGACAAATTCGCTTCTCGAGCCGGTCAAAAAGGAATTCTCTCACAGAAATGGCCCGCTGAAGACCTACCATTCAGTGAAACAGGACTCATTCCGGACATTGTATTCAATCCTCATGGTTTCCCGTCTCGGATGACAATTGCCATGATGATCGAAACAATGGCCGGCAAAAATGCCGCGCTACACGGTCTTGTTCACGATGCAACACCGTTCCGCTTCAACGAGAAGAACACAGCCATCGACTACTTCGGTCACCTTCTTCAATCCGGTGGTTACAATTACTACGGCACGGAACGTGTCTACAGTGGAATTGACGGTCGCGAAATGACTGCTGACATTTTTATGGGTGTCGTCCATTATCAGCGTTTGCGTCACATGGTCTCGGACAAATGGCAAGTGCGTTCGACTGGTCCCATCGATAATGTCACATATCAACCGGTGAAAGGTCGTCGACGAGGTGGCGGTGTTCGCTTCGGAGAGATGGAACGCGATGCCCTGATTGCCCACGGAGCTTCATTCTTGCTGCAAGACAGACTGCTGCATTGTTCGGATAAAATTTCGGTGAGCATTTTTAGCAAGTCCGTCCTCCTTTAGTCCCTCCGTGACTGACGTTTTATCTTCGTTTTGAAAACAGACTCTGATTTGCAAGACCTGCGGAACTCTCGTGGCCCCCATGACCAATGTTATCAAACATGATAATGACACCACCAACAACACCGCTCCAACTTGCCGCTTGTGTAAGGATAAGGCCGTCGTTGAACCCTTGCAAATCCCGTACATTTTCAAGTATTTAGTGACGCAGTTGGCGTCCGTCAATATCAACGTTAAAATGAATTTCGCCACCAAGTAGATGATGACCGTTGGGAATTGGTTTATTTTTATTATTTTTTTTTAACTGTAAAATTTTGAATAAAAGCATTTTGCAATGAATATGCTTACTTTTGATTCATCACCTGCCGCTCCTCCTCCCAAAGCGGACCATAGAGTCTGAGCCTCGCTGAAGCCTCATCCAAGGACGCCAATGGAAACAAATAGCCCAATTCATGCCGTTTATATTTGTCATATTTTATTCATATAATTTCTCTCTATTTATATATCTTAGTTCAATGCATCATCATGAAATTCAATTTATGTTCATTAGTTTTCTCATTTCTTTTTTTCATATTTCTTTTCCATAAAATTCATAACATTCAACATAAAATCATGTGATTTATTTTTTTTTTTCTCAAAATTTGATAAACATTTCGTATCTTATTTCAATGAGATTTCTGTGTGTATTTATTTGCTTTATCAGAGTTATGCTACAATTTTGTTGCCATAAATTTGATTGAGTTCAAAACATATCAGAATAGATCGTGATATTTGATTAAGTTTTCATCTTCTCCAATTAATTATCGATTCATGAATTCTTACAAGCGACAGATATTTTACAATATTTGCTTTACCAACGAAATTATTATTTTCTTTTTACTCCTGTCTTGGCAAAACGCTTAAATGAAATTGCTCTCATGAATCAACCGCTTTTCGCTACAAGGAGTTTCGAGAGGAAATTCCATCATTGTTGCGGCTGAATTTGAGTAAGAATATTTTTAACTCGACTCGGCTCAGCTCAAAGGACCATCGAACAGTGACCGAGTTCAAATAAAATTTAACACAAAAATAATAGCTTAATTTGGAATTAAAAAAAAAAAATGAAGAAATTCGTAAAATTACCAATGTAATTAGAATGATTTACAAAAATTGAAAAAAAAATTGTTAAAAATTAATATTTTAATACAAATTGCTTGCTTGATTTCAAAACAATGGCCAGGGCGTGAAAATCCAGCCAACCACAGAATATCGTTTGGAGGTCCTACTGCTGTTATTACGCAATGTGTTGCTGACTAAAAGACAACTTAACGTGAAAAAAAATCAATCGGATTTGATTTTGAACCTAATTCTATCTAAATTGTGTTTCTTCGTTGGTTGTTCCTTCCACCAATGCTGGAAATCGGATTGAAATCGTGTTTCATCTGTTCCGATTGAATAGGAAAAATAAAAACTATTCAACAAAAAAGATTAATTCAAATAAATAGAAGATAAGAAGAAGAAGAAAATTCTTCTATAATTTATTGCCACGGAATGTTCGAGATGAAATGATGAACAAACGATGTTTGCGGGGAGAAAACACGGTAGTTCGAGGGACCAAAAAATAATTTCATTTCATTTGAATTATTTTTTGCTCAATTATTTTTTTTATAAATACAATTTCATTTAACTTCTAAATATGACGTAGTTGAGTTGC
>JANSTV010056036.1:0-12932 GCA_027564135.1 Lestremia cinerea | reverse complement strand
ATTATAATTTTCGCGCATATCATGCAAATAATTAATCGAAATTTTGAAATTTTTAATGGGTATTCGTCAGTTGAGACGATGATGATATTGTGAGTGAAAGTGGATGGTGTATCTATACTCGTGTGAATCATTGGATGGACACGCATTGCTGTCTACATTCCACAATTTTTGACTCTGCTGATCGGTGCTTTGTTGTTGTTTGCTGCTTTAGCAGTATCAAAACAGCAGGACGTGAAAATTCAAACGCGCAGAGGAACTTCAATATCGCAAGTTCAATTTGAGTTGATTTCATTTTGATATAATTTATGGTCAGCAAACAGCAACAACAATCGTGCCAATCGCTCGTATATATTTTCTGTTTATTTTTTGTATTCCAGAAATTGTGTTCGAGCAAAATTTCAATGAGACACAACAACAGAATCACCGTCGAACGCACGAACACACGAATTAGAAAATCAATAGAACTTCATAATTAATGAGGAAATGCATTTGAGAGTTGAAAGTTTTGTATCAGAAGGAGCGGGCAATTGCACATGAAGTTGTGACAAACGACACACACTCGATGCATCCGACACGACTATCCGCACTTGGCCGATTCACCTTGAAATAATTACTTCGATTATATTCACTGTGAATTTCAATGATAAAATTGTGAAATATCACTACTGCGGAAGCTTCGCATTTCAATCGTAAGTAGTGGTTTGATTCAAAAAACGTTGCATTGCACGGCCTATGCCGTTGTATCTTTGTGCTGGGCCTACTTTAAATTTGAGAATTCAACCGTCGAAAGAGGAAAGTGAAAACGTAGATACCATACATCGATGTTCCGGAAGCCGTCTCAGGACGACGACTCGCAATGCTTCCACGTGCTGGCAGTTGGGGCATTTTTATAGCAGCGTGTGAGCCTTGCATAGTTGGTGCCATAACCTGTAAAGCGCCCCTTCTAGGATGAAAATGTCTTCTTCCGGATTGATCCGATTGCACTTAAAATTTGTATTAATCACTACAGTATTCTTCCAATGTTTACAATGCGGAACACACGCACTCCAAATTTATGATGCACCGAAAGCTTATCACCCAATCGTCCCGAAAATTTACAGACGTGCCAATATAATGTATCAAAGTTACAACAGTCACAACAACCACCTTGTATTCGTATGATTCATCAATGCATACTATTCGAATATTTTCGGATTGAATACATGGTTGGTGTATGGATGGAGCGAAGCAAAGTGGTTGTATATTCAGTGGCGGCAAATGGATAACATAAAGCAGTAGCAGCAGCAGCAGTAGAAGCCGTTCCACATTTCATGCTCCATAGGAAATGTTCATTGAGTGTTTGAAGAAACGTTGCGCATGTGCAAAACGCAATGTTAAGCGATTTGTGTAAAAGAACTCACATAACAAATATAAATAATGAATCGGTTGTATTTTCGTTCATCGTCGAATGAAACCATTGTAAACGCTCAACATCCTGAGACATGCGACATTATATGCGTTTATGTTGAGCTCATCCCCACCCTGTGCGGAGCCCATTCTCCGTAACCGCTTTCCAGATTCTCATAATAGATGCGGAATATGCAATGTTCCATTTGGATGCCACCATATATGGTATACTGTATGCGATACAGGATGTATGAAGCCTTCGTCTCATCATCTTTTCAATGTTGTTCCTCTGAATGCTTACAATTTTGAGGTTTTTTTCTTTTCTGGTTTTAATTCGAGCTCTTTTTTCATTTTTTTTTTCATTTTTTTTCTTATTTTTGCCGATTTTTATTATTTTTTGCCGTTAATATTAACGTACAAACGATGGTTATCCTCGTAAAACACACAGAAGCCTATGATGACTCATCCTCATCGGTCGATCTCAGTCAAAATCAATAAAGCATTTCATTCGATCGTCGCAATCATTTTAAATTCACGATGAACCTCTCGCATCTTCGCTGCATCGCACACCATCGACATTCATGCGCATTTGATGGAAAAATGTTGAATATCACAAATGCACATTTTCAACATTTTTATAATGTGATCATTGTCAAACGTATCACATCCAAGAGAAAATATAAGAAAAAAATAGCAGCATCGATCACATTTGAAACATCATGATGAGTTTTCCCATGGAAAATCCTCCAGGTGCAATACCATTGCGGTTGATTATTCTAATGGAATTGAAAAGTTTTCGGCTGCATATGGATGATGGTGTGTGACGTCATGGAATACTGAAAATTGCAATTTTTGTGTCACAATTCATTAGATGTATGCCTGATGCCATTCGCCACGTAAATATCCCCTCCAGCTCATCGATGTACGTTGGTGGAAATCAAATTCATTTCGTTTAATTCTTGTATTTGGAATTGCAAAATGCTGTTAGTAATGGAATGGTAGATTTTGAAATATTACGTGACGGTTTTGGTTTCACGAAGAGGTTACGAGGGGGAGGGGATAGGCACTATCAGCCACATTTATATTGTACTTCAATTTCATTTTATTCATGTCATATTTCTGCCACATAATCTTTCATCAAACCATTCCGCAATGGACGATTGAATGCGTGGTAAATTTTCAGTGTTTTTTCGATAACGTATTTTGCTATTGACATATTTCATTGTCAATGTTATTAGAAATTATCGACAAATTCAATGTTCAACTTTGACAAAATGCGACGTGCCCTCAACCGGGCATGTCCTTTTTCGAAATGTGTGTGGCATGTATCGATGTTTCATTCGATAAATTACTGTTGTAATTTGTGTCCGTGAAATAATCGATGTCATGTGAAGTGATCGATGGTTCAGGAAAACAGGAAAAAAATTTAAGCAATTATTCAATGTTAATTGGGGGCTTGTGTTACTCCACAACGTTTATTTCACCATTTTTCACATACGAAAAATTCTCGATTCCGTGGAAGTTCATCAAATTTTCACTGGAATACATTTCGTTCTAATCGATGTTAATCCCAATAAAATCGCACACAGTACAAACGTTGATTGATAAATATTTCAATGGCACGTTTGATACACTAAGTGTTACATTCAAATCAAAATAACTCCACGCGCTGAACGATTGACGTCAAAGTGAGAGAACAATACACCGAGAAAAACGGGGCAAATTTCGAAAAATAATAAAATTATTTTTCGAAAAGAAAAACAATCAAATCAGAAAGGTTTTTGTGTCACATGAAAATTGCTTCCAGATGGAGTAGTTGCGTTGAGTTCACAGGCACAATTTTCGTTAATTCTGATTTGTGCGTTTAACATGTTTGCCATGATTTTGGATGATTTGAAACGATTTGATCAAATATGATAGGTCATTGGTGGTCTAACTTACCCATAGGTCGCACTGAATTGGTCGTTTTAAAATATTCATCGATGTTTGACATGAAAAAGATTTCGAGAAAATTCGTTGTATTAATACTTAATTTTTTTCATAACCTCGTTTTCTGATACTGCGGAAAAGAGACAGGGAATCATCACTCACTTTGTAAAATCCGCTTTCGATAATCATCATCGCGCAGCACATTGCCATTATTGGAGGGTCCGACTACTTCCATCGACATCATTGGTACCTGAAACATGAATTAAAAACTCAACTAATTACGACCTAAATCCAAGGTTCACTCCGTGATTTCGTCAACGAAAACCACTCTTTTTTGTGATATTGAAACCGGAAAAAAACCTCGTAAATTCCCCGATGAGTACTCATCATTCAAGCATTGGATTGCATTTGATGGCGCTGCTATATTGCACTAACGCAGTCAAAGGAAAGTTATTACAAAAATACGAAAAAAAAACGCCCTTGAACACTTTCTATCATCTCTGACATTTCAGCCAATGAATTATTCATATTCAAAACAATTAAGTAAATGCCGTTAATCGAGAACGCATACAACGAACGCGGTCAATATATAGCGTTGGTCATTACGCCTGTTCATGGATAACCGAAATATTGTTGTTCCATCTTTTATCTTTTTCGAACGGAATGTTCCTAATGTTTTCGAATGCTAGATTCAAACACTACATGGCTCCTTGAAAGGAAACGGCACAGTGATGCAATGCCGTTGCAGCTTGAGAGAAAACTTATCAAATGACTTGCAACATTCCGAGTGGGTTAAAACAATGAACAAAAGTTTTATTCAAACTCACCGGTGACAAATTATTCGTTGAATCAAAATACTGAATGCAATTTGCGAAATGAACAGCTTTTCATCCAAAAAAATAAAACAAAGCACTTGAATGTTTGCAATGAATTCACCAGAATTACAATGAGAAAACAAACCGAAATAAACTTGGAAAAAAATAATCGTCGATTTTAATGGAAAAAATTGAGAAAAAAAATAAAAAATATATTAAATTTTCGATTAGCTTAAATGGAAAAAAATAATCGTCGATTTTAATGGAAAAAATTGAGAAAAAAAATAAAAAATATATTAAATTTTCGATTAGCTTAAAGCTTATCGTTTGCGAACTGCCAAAATCACGACTTTTATCACAATGTGCACAGCCAAAACTATGTTTATTGGTGTTGCTGAGACGAACCGTTGACACGCAGAACCACCGAACCTTATGATATCGAAAACTGAAAATGACTAACTTTAACTAACAGTAACGGTTTGTAGAAAGTTTCCGTTGCCGATATATGAAATACAGAGGAACGGAACGAACGCCACGACGATGGAAGGAACGGAAAAAAATTACATAAATCAATAAATGGCGGGAATTAAACACTCGTCATCTAACGATTTTGCTGGCTCTAGGCAAAGGCTCATTTTTTATTTAACAATGTGGATGTGATGTTCATCGATAAACGGTTGCTGGTAAAATGGACAACCGACATCGTCCATATGCTTGGACATATTTTTGATCGATGCCAATCAACCCATATGAAGATTCGGTTGAGGGAACGTCAACACAAACACACAATGCCCAACATTTTCGTTGTTATTAATAACTTTTAATAAACATTATTGTTTTCATACGACCGGCTTGATGGTTGTGCTTGTGCAGGTGATGACGATAATGATGTTCACAAATACGGCGGCAATCATGTAAGGCTTGTATCGATGGGGTGGTCAGTAGTTGCGCCGGTGACAGTAGCTCGTACCGGGCATTCGGCATGTGTCTGTCTGTTCTCCCTGCCATGAAGGATTCAATATGCGTATAGTTGTGTACTTAATTGGCGGATGAAAGTAAATTCACTTTATTATGCATGAACGGATTGTATGTGATTGTGGCAGTAATACTATTGGATACATCGTTTTTCGTCATATTTTACATGATCGAAAAACAGAACATATTCAATTTCGGTAATACATTTTCCAATCAATACCATCAAATTTATCATCGCCATGACATGATTGTAGCGGTGTCGTCTGATTGGATTGAGAAGTTGTTGTGTGCATAGGTGACCTACGCGACCGTGCCAAGCATTTGTGTACCGTTAGACTTGAGGGAACGAGCATATGGGTATCCGCATCAATGATGGAAACGTTTTTCACTCCGTCGTTGAATAGTTCAAACGTCATTGTTTCCCTTCGAATCCTTTCCAAACCGCATGCAGTTCAGGCCGAAATTTCTGAACGACTAAGCACATTTTATAAACTTGAAAAAGTTTACACTTGACTTTTGTTATTCAACAAAACATACAATAATCACTACCTAATTATTGATTAATGAATCATCTTGAGTTCGATTCGAGTTTTCGAAACCAAGTCCAACCTACTTCTCAAATGAATTGCTCCTTGACTGAGTTGTTTATTCGAATTTTTCCTGTCTGTCATAGTAAATGCATTGAATGACCCCCACGTCGAACATTCAAGTTTTTGCTTTGCATTATTTATCAATCAACAGGTTTCCCATCCATTTGTTGTTTTCTGTTCGTATCGTTTTCTTGATGTTGAAAAGTTTTTAGTAAAACTGTTGTGAGTAGATCTTTTGCCATCTGCTCAATTTCACATAATTTCTTTGCTAGATTGCATTGCGTTCGCGTGGATCCGCATTACGAAAGAGTTTATCAGTTGAACGATTTCAAACGACAATCATCAATGGTGGCATCGTAAGCGAATCGAGAGTTCAGAGTCGAGACCACAACCAAACAGCAACGCTTGGAATTTGGTTTGTGAATGTGCTGACATTGGAAGAAATAACATTTGAATGGTTTCTCAGCCTAGGCTTGGCCAGTTGATTCATTCATAATAAATAATGATGGAGCCGGCCATTGTTATCGATATTGAATTTATGGAAAATTTTTCCTTGGGGAATTCAATTAATTGGAAAACAATTCCAATCGATGATCAACAGTCCTCAAATATTTCCAGTTTGATAACGATTAGATGGGCAACAAGCAACATGCGGTCGAAATTTTACGTTTCAAATTCGTCATTTTCGTTCATTCGTCCTTCGATTGAAGACGTAGTATTGTTGAATTATGAATTATCGACTCTCGATGAGTTCTTCGTTTGTTTTCATCGATGAATTTCCATCCTGGGAAAATTCATGGGCGCCGTTTCGAAACCGGTCATTATGAAAATGCGAGAAAAGTTTCAAGTCGAATAGGTCAATTTTGAAGGTTATGAGCCGATTTTCGGTGATATTATGTCTGCCACATGAGAACGCGGTTCTGTTCCAGAAAAACTTTCACAGTTCTGAATAACAAAATCGCTTCCGATTTAGACAATGATATCTCAAAAGCGCTGATTTAATTACCAGAAGAGTGACAGAGAATAACGGCGACGATGGAAAAGTGGCGACGATGGAAAAGTGGCGACGATGGAACAACGGTGAACTGACAATAAAAGAAAAATGGGTTTGCCGTTGTATGGCCGACGTTGTCGAGAAGAGAGATCCATTCTATATTTCCAAACAAATTAAAATTTCCATTGAAGCACAGGCTTGCCAAAAGTGAAATTGGTTTTAGCATTTTCCGACGCTGAATGTTTGGTCCGTTGAGAATAAAGTTATTACCAAATAAACATAAATTTTTTTTTCATTTATTCTAAATATTTGATTCAAGCCGGTATAACCTGGTTCAAGTTGATTATGTCAGAGCCAGAGCTGGAAAGACAAGTAGGGGACACACACAATCATACAGGGGTAATCTGCGAATGTGTTTGTATGTTTGGTAATTTATGTCTGGTGATGGTCGACAGCGAAGAGTTGAACCACGTACATTTTCCAATGTGAACCACGTGGCTGTGTCGTAGTCAAACACTGTATCCAATTGGGCGATGGTGTGACGAGCAGTCATTTAGCCATTGGTTCAAATGCGACATTCACACGAATATTCGTCATTCATTTTAGCATTGCAGAGATGGTTCAATATGCATCACTCAATCATATCGCTTGGTTTGAGAGCATTTTTCATGTGGCGATTGTGGTTGAATCGATTTTCTCACTGGCATCAATTTGACAATGGAGCTTTGGCGTACGCACAACTGTTAGCTTCAGTGTTGACTTCATCCTTTTGCGGAAAGCTATGAGTGAAAAGTTGGTCATTGCTTTAGCCCCATTTCGGATAGTATATGCTACTTCAAGGAGCTTCAGTTCGTTGCAGTTATGCTTCAAATCATTTCAATTAAATTATTAATTCAAACGCCGCCGATGGCCTCGAACCGAATCCACTTGCCCACAAATCACACATGATACGAATCACAGCGAGGCAACATATTTCGGAAGTTCAATTGTCAAGCTGAATAATCGGAATCACGTGCCTGAAGCTCACTCAATGTTGCGAATCAATTGTTGCCAATTCTACGACGGCAACAACCGATGCAAACCAAATTTCTGTTTAATATTTTTGTTGTTGAACTGGCGCCACAATCATTCGCATTTTATTTGAAACAATTGTGCCAATTAGCAGCATGACGAAGTCTTGCAAATGGAAATGATTTTTATTAATAAACAAACGACAACCATAAACGCACTAACCGCACGGGGTGACACCGATGGCATGACGGGGTCGCGAGTAACTCCCAATGTTAATGTTGTGATTGAAATAGATTTTTATCATAATGAATAGACGACATATTTATTACATATTTCAGTGTAGACCAACAATGAAATGCTTCGTCGTACGCGGTCGATTATATCGAGCCCCTGTGCGACGGTGCGACCGAGCGACGGAGTGACGAAGTGACGGAGCGACAGCCTTTATCCCACAATGGGAATGTTGTTGTGATTTATTTACTACGTGGAAATTCATTCATCATTCAATTCATTTCCATGTGTCAAGACTCAAAACCGAAAATAGACGAATCGAATGATTGCTCAGGTAACAGCACTCGAACCAGTCGCACTGCACACTGCTTGTGGCCAACCAAAATTGAGAATCATCCAAATGAGGATAACCGAAAGCCACTTGAGTTGCTAAATAATTGTTAATTAAATATCAATTTCCTAAATATTAATAGAGTATCGTTTCCGATTCAGACAATTACCCTCGAGTCCGCCCACAAGACGACCTACCACTCTCACCTGTGAAATATCCAAAAGATTATCCGAAATTCCATAAATAACTCATGCATCGTGTCATTTATGAATGGACATGCCTCAATTGTATGCTCCACGCTTGAATACGTCTGTGTGCAATACACAAATGCCACCAACAAGTGCAATTTCAGAAGCAAATTATATTTTATTATTGGTTTCGAATCGATTAAACGTGGAATCGAATGTGACACAATTAGTTCATGAATCATATTCATCATATTTGCCTTCAAGAATGTCGGTTCGTGGAGCGTTTTATGTTTTTCGGTTTCGGCTGTTCGTATTTCCTGTTTTGATGGCCTTGGTGAATTAGAACCTTAGTTTGCTTTATTTTTGGTCAAACTAAAATTCCATTCAGAACAGGTGACCCACATGACAGCCGGATGAATGAATGTCGATTGGAAAGGACCTTCGCTGTAGGAACGGCGTCGACTAGGTGCCTCCTAGTTGGACTCACCACGTTGGACTCACTACGTTGGACTTCAATGGCGTCGCTCCATTTCTGAAAATAATTAAGCGATAATTCAAAACAACAATCAATTGCTTGATGGCAACATGTATTTTCATATATCTTTATTCATTAATGTCTCGTTCATTATTTTAAACAATAACAATAATTTTGATTTCCATTTATTTCTTCTTCTTTTTCTTTTGACATTCATCACCTGACCACAAATCATACATTGTACCGTCTTTGAAATGAAACGTAAAGAGATAAAATAAATTTCTTAGAAATGAATATACTTGATGGCGTTCTGTGTGTGTATGTGTTTGTGTGCTTGTGTGTGTGGGAGTGTCTGTGTAAATGCTGGAAACATTTGAATGGCGATACAATCAATGTATGTATCGCATTCGGTTGATGGCATCTTAATCGAACGCTCGTAATTGAAGCGTATCCAATCAATTTGCCATGAAATGAGAAGTTGTTCTTTCAAATTAATTTACCGTCTCGTTGAATTGGCTTTTACGAAAATTTTATTCGCTTCATTCATAAATAGCGCATTAAGTTTATTCATCAAATCATTGCAATGAAAATCCTCTAATGCGCCCATTCAAGCATCCAAATCTAAACGACATGAACCTGTCACCGACACACATTTCCGAATATTTCTCTCGACTGAACAATTCAAAGGGAAAAATTTGCCTATTGGAGTAGAGTTTTCTACTTGAAATTATCTTGACGACAGAATTTTCAAATGTGAGCTCGGGTGTTTTAGGCTTGAAGACCATCATCACTTTGCCACAAGAACGCAACCGACTTTGACGGAGTTCCTGATCGGATTTTGGGAATCCTAGAGGTCGACAGAAACGGCGTCGTAGAAAAACCGATTGTTTTTACCGATAAGGACAACGTCGAAGCAGTCAATTATTTCATCGATGGTTTATTTTTTTTTTTATTGATGTTTCGTTTTTAGTAGATTATTAATTAAAATTGGATAGAGATTCCTGAAAGAATCGCTTACTAATCCTAAATATTGCAAGTCTCTCAAATTATAGTTCTGATTTATGATTCTGTTCAATTCTGAATGATTTAATTGATTTTGATCTATTGATTTGAATCCAAAAATTTTTGGTTGCTTGTTTTTCTTTTTCTGTGTGTTGGATTGTGTAAATTCCTTCATTCATTTCTTTTCAGTTGATATAAATTGATTTATGTGTCTTTCTTTGTTTCATTTCCTTCCATTTCGTTATCATCCTAAAATAGAAATTATTTAGATTTAGAGCGCTAAACACTTTAAGGTACATTAATATTTTTTTTCTTTTTCGTCTGTTTGTTTGTTTTTTTCTTTTGTTAATTCTTCTTAATGATTTAAGTAATTCATTTTTGTTAAATGTTTATTTTATTTTATCTGCAGCATTTCTCCAGTGACAATGGATTAAATAAAAATTTTTATTTGCATGAACTTCTGCGAAAATCCTCAAGCGTAAATCCATTCACTTCGTAGGCTATTGAGTGTCCGTTAGGCTGATTTCACTTTGGGAACGGGACTTATGAGACATTTTCGTGCGAAGGATGTTTAATGAGCAAATCCAATCTGCCGATTTTGGTGACGACCAAAATCAGACATACTTCTCATTCTCTCTATTTCAACCACAGAGTAAGACAACAAATTGCAATTTGATTTCATGAATGAGAATCATTACGTGGAACTGCGGCTTGAAACCTGCAAGCATTTTGTTAATTCCTCTTTGGTACGGTAAATTATTGAATAAATAGATTGAATTGGCTTGAATTTGTAAGAAGGGTTGTCTACGCAGGAGAGGATTCATTTTCCTGTCCAGTAATTGAGGCGGTTCACTTAGTCATTCTGAAGGTGATTTATTGAAATTTGTTTTGCTCTCGAAAATCGATGAAAAGCTATAGCGAAAATCTTGCATGCCTAAATTCCCTCCTGATTGTTTCGAAAACCTGTCGAAACTCTTTCGAAATGCCTAAAAAATTAAATTAAAAATCGAATAAAAACGGTAATTTATCCACATAATAACAAATCATTTTGTTACTGCATTTACTCGATAAATCGTTAATAGATTTGGTATTTTAGAGCATACATATGCTATGTATGCTGAAAGCCATTATATGAGCATAATGAAAACACTAACAATGTATTTAAGATTGACAATTGTGTGCTGAAGCAATTTCAGCTAAAATGAAACAGCACTTAAAACCAATTGCATTTCAGAGCGCTTTCAAGCTCTCCCGTAGTTTATTTCACAATTGTTTCCTAATTTCTTTCCTTCCTACTTTTTGGTATATCAGATTCGCACCGCCAATTGCACATTATTTCCGCACATTTTTAACGAAATAAAACATTCTTCTTTGACACATTTGATTCTAATCTATGACTTGCTTATTCAACCAAATGGTAATTATGATTAAAATGAATCAGCTTATGGGGAGGTTATCACTCGAATTGTAATTCTTTCGTGTCACGAAAACTTGAATTACAGGGCAGCAGCTTATTCCGGTGGATTGCTGCTGATGATCATTAGCAAGTACAGACAAGTAACTCGCACCTGACGCAATTTTTTTCTCGAAAAAAAACTTCAAGAAATCCTCCCCTCATGGCAAACATTATATTAAAAAAAAAAATCTATTCCGTTGCACGTAGTCGCCGAATTCGGTTTCGATTCGATTTAAAAAAAAATTTGTTGTGCATTCAAGTCAATTTCGGTGTTGTCTCATTTGATGTGTGTGCTCTTAGAAAAATATATCGTAGTTTCTGTGTGTGTTTTCGCCATCTTTTAGTTTGTAATTTCGCACTTCTTCAATCTCTCTCTCGCACTCTCTCTCTCTCTCTCTCTCTCGCACTCTCTTTTTTTTCCTCTCTCAACTCAATTTAATGTATCCTGGTACTTCCTGGTTCTTCCTGGCCCTCTACTGACTTACGCTAACTATCATGGTTATTTAACTTTTGGTCCGAAAAGCAAAATGAAAATCGTCCACCAATTCTCGCCGCTGTGTTCGACGACATGTGACGAACATTTTTTTTATCAATTCCATTGATTATTCGTGAGCAATAGAATCGATCGTTAATTATGAAAAATGTCATAAAATGCCGGGGACTCTCTCCCACAGAACTGATTCATCTAACTGACTTGATCCTTAGAAGCGATTGCTGACGATTCTACTTTCATAAATGGAATGGCTGTCCGATTCACATCTGGTGAATCCTCCTGAATATGAATGCAATAATCGATTTTCATTTCATGTGAATTGAATTCACGACAAACGATAACTAACGTAATTGGTCGCTTACAGCGATGCAACAGAAAATTTTTCTCATCTGAAAATATACTCAACTTTGGACTTGATTATTTGAACATTTCCTTTGTTTTCTTGTTTTTATTAATATTACATAATTATCGAGAGGAGAACATACATACATTCAACATTGTTTTACGCACACTGGCCATATTAAAGTTTCAAAGAATTTTGAGATAAATTATCTGTAGCTTAACAGAAAAGAAACAATGAATACGAGCAGAGTCTCGATGCGCGTTCAATCACAATGAACGCCACAGAACTTGCCCTCAACATTTGAAAATTATTTGCTAAATAAATGTTAATATTTTACAATGTTCAATTTTGATTTTTCTACTGTTTTTTTTTGTCACTTTTTTTCTGGCAGTTCTATGTGAGAAATTAGCAGTTTGGTAATTTGTTTTCAATGTTTGTATGTTTCTGTGGGTGTCTGAGAAGATAACTGTAAAACTATCTAGTATCATCTGTGTTGTAATTAGATTCTGAATTTGAATTTAAATTTGAATTATAAATAGAATCATTGATATCATTATTGGTATAGTAGTCATTGTTATTATTGATTAGATTGAAATTTTTGGGCAATACTAATTTCCATAATTTTCGAATCTGTTCCTCAGTGAGATTCGGTTCGGTAAATATAAATTTTGAATGGTTGGTTAAATTTGAAATTCCATTAAATATATTATCAC
>JANSTV010056025.1:0-12933 GCA_027564135.1 Lestremia cinerea | reverse complement strand
ATGAATAAAACTTTCAAATGGAAATGTGCTTCTCAAATTATGGCACATAATAAAAATATATTTCGCGAAATAATTATGCTGGATAATTCCATGATAATCCGAGGCAACATGTGTGGGTGGAACCCAGATGAGATCCGGATGAATGGGACAATTCAAAAAAATATTAATTGGATTGAGCATTTTCTATTGGCAAAGTGTGTGTGTGTGTGGGTATGTGTGTGTGTGTGTTTGTGTATTTGTGTTACCCTATAGAAAATAGAAATTATTCAAAGAAACTATGTGTTGATGACAGCGCCATGCTAGATATCCCTCGTGGTCTCTCCTTTGGAGCCGGCATGGGCCTCAAGCAAATGGAATCATTCATTTCGACACATTTTCATTGAATTGTTGTTATCATCGAGTTGTCTATAGCAATGTTAAAACGAAAAGAAGATCTTGTGTCAGGCTTCAGTGACTGTGGGTGTGTGACAGTGTGTCGGTGTCTCATCGAAAATGGTCATAGAAATTTCAAATTATATTTCATCATAGTAAATTATTCATTCAATTTTGATTCATTCAGTCAGTTAGTCATACGATTCATTCATTCTTTCAATAAAATCCGCACGGGTGATATCCATATCCAACGTATCATATTCACTTTTGCTCATCACACATATCCTCATATGCTCGTCTGTGACGATATTCCTATGTGCAGAAAATAGGTAAATAGAATCTATTCAAATAAAAGAGCTTAGTTAATGCATTTAGTTTAAATTTAAATATACCACTTTATGTTTAACCATTGAAAATGATACTCTTGGCCACGAGTCACACATAAGTTTCGTTTCCTTTATTTCACTCATTTCAATTATACTCTTTGGTGACGACGATCATGATGACGACGACAACGACAATGTTGTTGATGCTGATTATGATGTTCATATGAGTTACACATGATGAGTCTCATTATATGTTGCCAACTGACGGCCCTTTCGAAGTTATGCGAATGTAAAGTGCATATTTTTGGGGGTGCAGGGTGTGGGTGCGACGAGCATACGAGTGTGCATAAGGCAAATCAAAGCGAAATTATCTGGGAAAATGTTGATGTGCAAAGGGCTTTTTGTGTAAATTTGAACTTTGTAATTTACGGTTTTGAATTTCCGGATGTTAAATTAGTCAGTCAATAGCATTGATAATGGTCAGTAGTATCAAAGAACCGCAAAAGTTCAAAAGACCTTTTCGGTACAAAGTGAATTGAAAATCATGTACGATTCAATGTGGAAAAATCCATGTCGGTCATTCGTGTCATTGTCCCGACTGTGTGACAAATGATATTTGTTGAATATTTGCTGCACGGCTTCGCTCTGACACACGTCCCATTTTTGCCCGTTTCGTTTGGTCATTTTTCTTGTTTGTGTGTGTGTGTTTGTTATGTGGGTGTGAGTATGTGTGTGTATGTTTGTGCTTGTATGTGTCTGTGTTGATGTTCAAAACATATTTGATTAAATTAATTAAAATGCACATAAAATGAATCATTGAAATTGTTTATTTGCTGTTCGTTTTGCGCAAAATAAATATCAATTTAAATCAGAAAATTCGCTGATGGTGACTCAATACATTCGCCGGCTATTGACAATTTCATGTATTTTTCTATTGAATACGTTCTGCATTCGCTTTGCTGTTGCCATTTTTTTCTTGTTTCACATTTTCCATTTCATTTTCAATTTTGCTTCTCGCATCGTGAGTTTTTTGCAAAATGAATGGTAGAAGTTCATGATTTTTTAAAAATTTCTTTTCTCTGGTTTTTCTCCGGAAAAACGAACGAGCTAAAATAAATTCAATGGAATGCATTTAATATTTAAGACAAGCCTATATAAAAAATTATCAGGGTAAATGAGTGCATTTGTTTTTTGGTTTTGTTTTATTCAAAAAACTTTCCTATGAAAATTGTAGATACGATTTTGTTGAGTTGCCGCGAATGGAAATATTATTCAAATGAATAATTGCTGAAGAAGGCATGGAAAGGGAGTTTGTTTGTTCACCGCATAATGGGGAAGCAGTTGCGGCTCCCCCGCATTCCACTGAGACACAGCCCTCATATTACACACATAATGGTTGAGTTCATTACGGTCTAACGATGCCAAAATCAATTTGATTGGAATCCCAGAAATCTCCAGCCAAGCTTCATCAACCCACCATAAACACGAATCGACAGAAAAAAAGAAGAATAAAATCTATCTAAGGCAGAAACTATCATCGATTGAATCCGCTATTGACATACAAATCCCTCACCCCGAATCAAATTAATCATCCTTCAGCACAGCGAAAATGAAAGGGATTGAAAGTACAGGGCAAATGGAAAAATGTTCGTGTGGGTATTTCTTATACGAGCGGCACACGGGCATACGCCCGCGCTCACACACACACACACATACACACACACACACACCCACAGACACACATGCAGAAACAGTCCAATTGACACAATCGATCAATAGCGACGATTCGTTCTTGAATAGAAATCAAGATACATTACATTGATAAGAATTTATTTAAGTCACAGCAGGATATGTTACAGACATTCAGTCAAGCGTATTTTGTTGTTATTTCAGTGTTTATGAACGCCATTCCGACCATGCTCCGACCAATGTTGTGAACAATTCAACCATCTCAGTTGGGTGTCCAGCATAGATTTGTATTCACTGAATTTTCGAATTTTCCAAGAGTATAAATTTCAATTGTTGAAGCACGAGTTACGAGTTATGATTTTCGGACTTTCTCTCGTTCGACTAATGACCAAATTTACTGTCAAATCATTTCATAGAGAGTACTGTCATTTGTTGTGAAACTACGTGCTTTTCAACTGTCGGCACGTTTTACTATCGGTAGGCAAAATGTCAAATGGTTAATAATTTTTCGATCCTGTCATTGTTCATCGAAAAAGCCCAACCAATGAATTCCTCTTTGATCGTTTCCGGTTCGTCCCATCATTCAATAATTCAGTGCCATCCATTGCGCAAACAATTTCATCAAAGTAATTAATAATGCCACCAAACAGCAACAACACAAAAACCAAGTAAAGGTCAAAAAAAGGAAAATTGAAGAAAGACTGAGAAAAAACCAATAAAATCTCAGCCTAACCAATAACTTGCTCATCGAATTCCGTTTAATTTAAAAAGTTGTTTGTAGCTTCGGGAAAAGTTGAATTGTTTTGAAACAGTTAATTTTTTTAAGGTGCTTTTCGCTTTCCAGAAGCACTTTTCACCAAATCAAATAGATTGTGTGCGAAATTCACGGAAAGAGTGGAAAAAGGCAGCAATTGAGAATATTCGAACAATAAAAACGAAAAATCTCATGCCAATTTATGGGCGGCAGGAGGTGGAGCAGCAGAGCACCCCCCACAACAAATTACACCCTTCACATTGAAAACAATACTATTTTTGCGCATGTAATATTCATTTGTATGCTGTTTAGAGAATAAGTTTGAACTTTTCGCTTGTGCAAACTTTTCGAATATAATATTTAAAGTCAAAGAGAAAATTTGAAAATGCCATTAACTAAATATAAACAAGTGCCATACACTTCACGGGTATGAGTTTGAGTGGGCCTTGTGTGAGTTTGACACAGAATTATGGATGGGAAGAAGGTAACGGGGGAAAATTGACACAATATCACAGTTACACAAGTCACTTCAGTTTTGTGATTCAGTTCAGAGGCAAAATCTAGTGGGTTACACTTATTAGTCATCCTCGTCTCGTTCGGGGCACAGTTCCATTGAATTTATTTCGCCAAAATGTTCAGCAACCAAAATGGAATATTCTATCCGTCTAATGAATCTGTTTTGCCAAAGCTATTGGCATCGTCTTCCAATATCCGTGGCTTAAATAGACTCAAGGTACACAAGCCGCACACAGGCAAATAATTAAGTTTCTCAATTGCCATCACGTTTGTCATTTTCCATTTTCGGCAAACACTGTCAAAATATCAAAATTTCTTGATAATTTATCGATACAGTGATTTTCCGGTTTTTGTGATATTCGTGTGCATGCGTGCGTGCGTGCGTGCACGATATGCCGTGCATGAGTATCTTTGCTGATGTGATGGGTTTCGAGAGCGATATCTGTTGCCTGAAACGAATCAGGCAGTCGGTGCTGCTGCTCTTAATGATGTGTTGAAACATTTCGTTAGAGGTTAATTACACCTGAAGAAAGGTGATATAGATTGCGGTAACACCAGTCAGGATAAGAATCATACTAGCATATATATTTCGATTATTTATGATACACCACGTGTTGTTCATCAGACGCTTTGTCACAGTCTTTGAGTGAAACTGTATGAGTGTCATTTATGAGAGTTAGAACACTTGACGCCACTGACTGACATAGCAGTTTTCTTCGACGCTATTCAGTCAAGGAAAGTTACGTCGGCAATATCACCCAGTTATAATTTAGAGTTTGAATTTTGAATGATTACACTCGAGACATGACAAATATGTTGTGATATGATTTTCCAGCTTGACATTCACAGACATTGGCATCAATGCATTCGTCCAACATATTCGACATAGCAACATTCCAGACAAAGATAAACGCACACACACGCTAATGTTTCACGCGATGCGCTGAAAATGAATCGATGTCATTCTGAATTGTTCTACGCCCACTTTCCACACATTCAAGCACACTTGCTCGCATACAAGAACAAAGTTTATTGCATTGGCTTTTTATTGTTGCGAAAAAGTTAATTACGAAATGTCAGTTGATTTGATTCAATGTGTGCGCTTTTCATTTCTTTCTCTGAAACCATCAATTTCACGGGAAAGCACACATTCGCACACACCTCAATGCAAAGGGTTAAACATTCTGTGGATTACTCGTGACAGACGATAGCTGGGCTTTAGTGTGCATCGTACGTAAATCTCTCTTATTTACCGAGCATAGCACTGTTCAACACATCAAACAATTTGTTTGTGTTTTCACTGTTGAATTTGCACATGACTGACAAATCGCTTAATAATGGTATTTCATTTGAAAATGGGTTGATGGATGATAATTATAAATGGAAAGAATGAAACGGTTCTGTGGTTGAGACTGGAATATGCTAACCACCGGTGTTGATTAATAATCCTGTATGCTGCTGCAGTTACATTTTGCATATTTAAACGGGAACGGATTTCCCATTTCGTTGTCACACCCCGATTTTCGCGCTGCATTGAAATTGTTGCCAAGTGGAAATTGTCGCCTTGGTGGCAATTTCAGCGTTTTTCAAAATTACTTTTCGAAAGTAGCATTGCCAAGGGCATTGGACGCATCCATTTATAGCCATGCCGAGTTTGATTGCTCAACGATTTTTCCTTCGTGAGATTTCTGCCAAGAGACGATATTTTCCCACAAGCCGGTTTCGGGCGGCAAAAACACAGAGCTTAAAGTGAATCCTACTGTAATGCAAACTAACACCAATTGATGCATTAATGCTTTGCACTCCGAAAAATAATAAAATAAATTGCGAATGGCATCGTGGCCTAATAGGAATGGCTTAAAATTCATCAACCATCCCGCGCACTCTGCAACACGAATATTTCCCCAATAATAAATAATAAACAAAAAGACATCTAAATCAGAATAAATGCATTTTGTCAACTTTTAATCTGCTGGTGGGGTTGGCCCGAATACAGATTTTGATATTAGTTTATCAAAACAATAACAATGAAATTTATGAAAACTCGAAGGGTTTTTAGTTTGAATCTGTCCTCGATGTTGAATATACAAACTGGGCCAGAGACTGATAGAGAAAATGAAAGAGTATTATAACAAACAGAGGACTAGTGTTGAGTAGTTACAAAATCGAGAAATAGTTAGTTCCAACATCGGACGCAAGCGGTTGCGAACGGACCGACACAGCATTCGGTGAATATTCATTTTCGAAACCAACCTTTAATATTTTTTTAAATACACACAGAGGTTAAAACTTTTGAATATGCTTGCTGGAAAGCTGACTGAGCTAGCGGGCTATCTGGGTGGCTGGCTAAAGCTCTAGGGCTTAATTTATGATAGCAAATTTCGTTTAATAGCGATTTATACTACTTCACTTACATATAATTACGAGTCCGCACACATAACCTCAAAACTGAAAGCGAAATATGAACCGTCCGACCGAGCGACCACCCGACCGACCTCGTACGAGCAGAACGAACCAGCGATCCGACAAGCAAACATGACGACAAGCGAACGGCAACCACCGAGCAACCGACACCAACTCTCAGCGCAACGCTGCAGTACTATAAAACTGTGCAAAAAAGAAAAAGGAACAGAAAACACTGTGCAGCCCAAAGAGCAAGCCGACGCTTAGAAAATATCAGATTTGCACTTTGTACAGGCCGGTAATTTTTCGTTGCATGGTCTCGAACCATTAAGATAATTAATTTTCCGATACATTTTCGGGGTGCAAATAGCTTCTTAATGTTACCACGCTTGAATGCTCAGCCTTTCTGCTAAGTCCACATCTTTATGCATTTTATGTGCCGTGGCCATGGCTGTGTGCACTGTTGTTTGGTGTCGTGTGCTGCAGGGTTTCAGAATCGCGGATGTTCCGCCAGAAGTTTTTGTACAAAAAAATGCCTCAATTTCCTCGGATCAAATTAACAGCATTCGGCAATAATAAGACCAACGGAAATATTCTTTCTGGTTTTTCTCTCAACGCAAAAATACCGAAAAATAAGGAAAAAAATCGTCGATTTTTTCCGTCTGTCGAAACATCTTTGACGATTCAGTTAGTCATCCGCAGCCAAAGCATCGAAAAACGTCCTCCCTCCCCTGAAAATTACAACTTTTACAACGACAAGACGATGCCAAAATGAAATCAGAAATGTATATTTTCCAGCTGCTTCAAAGCGATTACATTTTTATTGAATTGATTTTTTATTTAAATTTCCTAATGATGTCGTCAGCTGGTCTTTCAATAAAGATAAACACTCGAGCAATGATAATTCTGTGGGAGATATTTTTTAGCGCATTTCAAAATATTCTTTCAATGATTGCACGTGACACCGTCCGAATAACCGCCGAAATGCCGCATTAACATTATTATCGGTCATAATTATTCTAATTGGATCGATAAGCGAGGCTTTTGTCTGTTGGCTTTTTTTTCGGCTTAACAGAAACGGCATCAAGACCAATCCGCACGAGTCACATTCAAATTAACAGAAATTCACATTTCGAATCCCTTGAGCGCTGTTACCCAACAGTAGTCCGGCGCGCACTCAAATTAAACTTTACAAGTTAAGATACGGCCTCAATTGATTCCGCTGAATAAAAAGAACGACTACGACACCATACACACGCAGACAAACTGGCTGTTATGCCGTTGTAATCCATTCAGCTTGAACCAATTTTTTTTATCAAATTAATTAAATTTAACAACCGACTGCCACTAACTATTGTCGGTACAATTCTGGTGTGAGCATGTGTTCGCGTACAATTAAGAAATTACATACAATCCAAATTGATGATATGTATTACGTATACGTAATACGTAATATCTCTCGCCAAACATTTAATACGTTAAATTAAAATTTTTGCATAAAAGTTTCCTCTCTTTGAAATGTTCTTCTGGGGGCCGTTGTGCCCGTTCCACTTGCCAGATTGCATCCGCCAAGGACAGTGAAACAAGTCTCCGGTAAAAACTTTGCCAGAATTTTCAAACCGAAAAGTTCAAGCTAATACTGCTTTCTCGATCGAGATAGTACGGCAGTTTGCATCTCTGACTGTGTGTGTGTGTGTGTGTTCATGTTTGTATATGTCTCAGCATTGCAGTAATATTCTTCGGTTGCCAGATTCACTGCCATCTTAACCTACTAATTCGCTTCACGGTTGATATTCGACCGTTTGGTTCGTATCCAATTGGTGCTCGTCAAATACATAACAATAATTGACATTGTCCATAATGTCAAGTACGAACTGAATGAGCTCACATTTTCGTAAACAAAATGGTTCAAGACCGATAAAAATAAATTGTTTTCTCTTCGAACGGTAAAAGATTTCCTTTCCCTCGGCAAAATTTACTATTCATCAATAGTTTGCCTTGAGTCGTTCACGTATACTCTTCCCAGAAGCTGTTGTTTTCGCTTCTCGAAAAGGTCATTGCGCAAAAACCCAAGGATAATAATTTTCGGATGTTATTTCCTCCGACACATTTTCAGATGACTTCGTTCAGCTTCGCTCATGAAGATTAACTTCATGAAGAATTTTTTTTTCTATTTTCTTTGTTGCCGACTATATGAAATAGTTGAAAAATAATTTATATCGATTTAGATGCTTATGTTGTGTTTCGATGGCTAACAAAGTTAAGTCATTGAATTATCTAGCAACGACGAAGACGACACGACAACAACACAACAACAACACCAATAAAGCTAAAGATTGTATTTGAGACAAGTTTGATTTCTTTCATACATTCTCTGTTTTATATCGTTGTGGCTCATGTTCTTTCACTGCCTGTAAAACTCCACGCTTCGAAAAACCCCACAGAAAACTTGTATGTTTGCTGAACAAAAAACCCACCACAATAGTTCATTCTCGCAGTTTGATATTTTGTTAGCAACAACGGGAAAACACTTGAACCCAAACAGCACACAACTGAAAGAGAAACACTAGCACATTCAAACACATTCAAGTAGATGCACACACATCCACACAAGCGTTCGCTTGAGTTTAAGATTTTTGTGCCGGAAAGTTAACCAAAGAACCAAGAAAATCGTACAGATAACATAATTCGGTTAAACGATTTTTCATTTTGGGCCGGTTCTCTTTCTATTTCACTTTGGTCATCACGGCCTCCACCACTTCTCCTCCCCGCTACGGTGATTACATACAAAGACACACATAAAGATTCATGAAGTGGACGAAAGCAAAAAAAAATGAACAAATAAACATCCATGGTGAACGTTGATAAACCCACATTCACAAATTGGCACAAATACCATGGCACATATTCCCATCATCATGACACAAATCGAATATTTGAAGGCTATATTTTCGCTGCAATGCAGTTGTTTTCATTTCTGTGAATTGATTTTTCCATGGCGTACACTCTTTGTTGGCTGATTTCAGTTGACAATTTAGCAATGTTCCATTTTGTACCACTTCCTTAAACGATTCACCCTTCAGTCACATTGATTATGTAATTCGGTGGGAAAACAATAACATTCGGTGATTAATTCAAGTTATGAATAATATTATGGTTGTGAATGATTTTGAGCACATAGCAGAGATTCTTCTGTATGCAAAAAGAAGAAAACTAAATTGATGGAACTGGGTTGAAGGAAACGAAACGAAACCAACGGCCGAAGCAAAAAATCGGGAAACAAAAATTTGAATATTTTCGTATTTAGGCGTGTCACTGGTTCCCATCTTTTTGGCATGGCAACAAACTTTATGGAAATTCGTTCATGTCGAACATATAAACAAAATTGATTTTTGAATAAAAATAAATAAAAAAACTAGAAGAATGTTACGGTTGAGTTTTTCATTATTTTTTCGTGTAGCTAAAATGATCCGCATCGTGAATTGACTAAATCAAATTGGCATGCTATCACGGAAAATTGATTTGAAAATGATACGAACAACGAATTGGACTCTATTGCCAGCTATATGGTGATGGTCATTGGCCGCATGGTGTTTCCAATAATCGAGTAATTTGAGGAAGAAGAGGAAAACAGAAAACAGAAAATTATGTTCAAGAAATCCCTCATGGCGTATGGATAATGCTTAGGCCCCAGCCAAGACACATCATTTTAAAAAGCATTTCCAATGAAACTGAAATGCGTATCACTTCCATTCTTATTATTATTTTGACTGCCATTGTTATTATGTGCCAGCATTTATATGTATAATATTTTATTAAAAACTCAGTCGTAATAAAACTGGCGAGAATGAGAGCCCTCTTAACAGGGAAAGCGATGGGAAATGGCAGAATGACGAATAAGAGACGAGAAAGCATAAAAAAGAGGAAAAAATAAATGGAAATGCAATTTTAAATTGTTGAATTACGTTTACTGAATTCTCAATACAGTCACTCTAACTGACAAAGACACTGAACGTGTGTTGGCCCATATCCAGATTATTTTTATGTTAAGCAACCCGAAAATGCCATTACAATTTGAAAAACAAGTCTAGCAAAAAAAAAAAAAAAATGTTGAAAAATAAAGATGGAAAAATGAAGGAAACCCCCTCTCGTCGTGTGCATTTTATTTCTTATCGCGATGAATTCTTTTTTTTTGATGATCTCTTTTCATTGTAATGTCAGAACTCAGAATATAAATTAAGATATTTATAATCTTAATTTCTCGCTCTCAGTCACTTCACTCGCTCGCACTGACGAGGTGCTGTTCGCTTTCCATAATTCGCATTAGATACTTCTCACTTCGGGTATATTCATTCGTTTTTATTCGATCTGAAATTGAATCGATATTCATCGATGCTCATCCAAATGGGGGGTGCTACACTCATGCTGCTCACTGGGTGTGCATGCCGCCGTATTTGGGTATTATTGTGTGATCTCTTGCCAAAATTTTTATTATCATTCCCATCGAATTGATTTTATTTTCGTTATTGGCAATTGTTGTTAATGCCATTTTGTGGGCCCGAATCACCACAATGGCCGGTGTGTGTGTGTGTGTTTGTGTGTGTATGTGTGTGGTGGTGGTATTTGGCGATTGTGGTTATTTCATTTTGGGCTATTTTCTGCTCTTTGATTTATCGAATGATGCGGTGTTTCGCAAACACAATATTTTCGCTCAATATCACACGAATTTTCCAATCGACGTTCAATCATTGGCCAATAACGAATATGTAATTACATAAAAATTCGGTTCATTAATTCCAAAAGAGTTATTATTATAAAATTATTATTTAATTGTTTTACTTGTTTGTCGTTTTTTCGGGGACGGTAGATTTTCTTGTCCACACGCGGAATGTCGATGAACGTTCATGGAATTTCAACCTCGTGCGTCCTTCCGATAATTTTATTCAATATTTTATTTTATGAAAAATTAACTGTAATTTTATATTTTCAATCGCGTTATTTCCCTTCTTTTTTCCTGTTCTCAACACGAATTTTTATAAATTCATTCTGTTTTGCTATTTACGGCACTTTAACAATTGAAATTGTTTTTAATCCTCCCGAAATATTAATGAATTTTTTCATTATATTTTTTCCAAATCGTTTAACGCAATTGGTGACGTCTCGTTCGGAAGAATGGAAATGAAAACAAAAACAAAAATTATTTCCCAAATGAATGTTTTGCGTCACAATTTTGTTGTAAAGCAATAAATTAAAATTTAAAATTGGATCAAGTACACGCATCCATACAACGGTTCGATGCTAAGGCGGCATGAATCCTCTCAATAATGAAAAAAACCCCTCACAAATGAATGATTGCTTGGCCGCGAATGGGCTTCTCATCGAATAAACTCATGTCCTCGATTGCCCGTTTGCTGATCATTATCACTAGCATATCGGCGTTGAAATTGGTTGACAAACCAAAGCGGAAAAAACTCGCCACTTTCGATTAATCATCATTTAGGTCGTTGGCCCTTATTGCATTCGGAAAATCCAATCGGATTACAACTATCAGCTGGTTGCAATATCATCAACATCAATTCCGAAAGAATGCAATCTGATAAGCTACGTCTATCCAACAACAATCTCTACATTCACCGCTAGTTCGCCCAGCCAGCTGCAATATTGATACATATGCAGCAATTGTTCTTTTAATATTTAAAGCGAATATATATTGTTCACAAATCAGTACCGTATTGAATATTATGGAATATTATTCATCAATTCAGCATTCGGCATTATTATCATACTTGTCGTATTGTCGTGCTGCCATCAGTTATGTACCATTTTGGCCTTTTCCTTAGCTCTCATTCGCATTCTGTCTTTTCGACATGCTGTCTCTTTTTTTCCGTTTGGTGGGTTTCCTCTCTCATATCATCAACGTCATTGAATAATGGCATGCAGTGATTGTGTGCAATATACGTAAACGGATCTATTTCACATTAAATATTCGCATATCATTTGTTGCATTTGAACATATCACAATGGCAAATTGGTTCATATATTCCATCCAAATAATTTTGCATTATTCGAATCATACAATTGAATGTAATTTGTAGACGAAATAAAAATCTCAATAGAAATGATTCGTGATGCGAAACGTGGTGCATGATTCACAGGTGGAATGAAATCCAGTGGGGTCAGTTCTGCTTTTTTTCTCGTTCGTTCGTTGTTCTCGGTGATGTTGCCGTGCCGCTGTGGTAGCTGCATTACAAATTAGAAACCCTGCGCATCACCTAGCATCGCGCTGTCGATAAAAGTGAAAAGAATGTTTGTGTTTCTCATGCAACTGTACACGTCTGCTGAAACACAGCCAAAAGTGAAAACTGTTTGTTTACTCGTTGCTACTTATTTCCGTTTGGAATGGGATGGAAAGAAAAAATATTCAAATTAAATTTATTACAAGGCTTTGTTGAAATACACACAAACACACCCGTTTGCATGCACGAATCATTGGGCAAAAAGAGAATTTGCTGTTTTTCATTTTTGGTTCGGTTGTTTGTTTGCATAACCGATATTGCGACCGGCCAGGCGCCAAACCGACAAACCCTTTTGCGTGAATAAAAATGCATGCACACCGCTTCGATCGCTTACAATTTGCCAAGAGACCAAAACAATTAAATGTTTTGTTCGTCTTCGTCGCTGTGCTAAAATTAGTACTTTGCAAGCGATTCCAACTCGAAATGAAAGTTAGCGTCCGTGTTGTCGTCGATATCATTCCATACTCTTCCCACTCGACTCATTGGCGTCGTCCTTGCTGGCAACTATGCCGCCAATATGTAGATTGAATTATACGTTTGTATAATCACACATACAGAATGTCGTGTCTGTACAATT
>JANSTV010056014.1:0-12934 GCA_027564135.1 Lestremia cinerea | reverse complement strand
ACCGGGAATGCTGGTCATTGGACTGGCTGATTTTTTCTTTTCTGGCTGCGGCGGATTCATCATTTGCATGGCGATTCGCTCGTACTGCAGCTTGTAGTCACTTGCGCTGAGATTTTTCATCTTCAGCAGTTCATTGTATTTACTCGCAAGCCATTGCGTTTCCAATGGATTCAATTGATTGGCGAGTCCACCGAATGCTGACTGAGGCATCGGTGATGAGAACGACGTGTACAAGTTTTTCAGGCTTTGATCGATTTTCTTTGGCGCTTTTATTGCTTTGGCCGTTTTTTCGGGCTGCAATGTGACATGTGGCTTCGCTGAGGCCATTGGCCTTGACGAATAGCCAGCTGGTGCTGGTGTGATGCTCAGTGATTTCGGTAGATCGGTCGGAATGGATGGCTTCTTGGGAACACTGGTTACTGAAATGCCCGGTGGCATTTCGGGTAATGTCAGGCTGGTTGATAAGTTCGTGGCACTTGCAGCTGCTTTCTTTTTACTCTCAACCGAACGGCGACTCTTCGGTTTGGGAGGTTCGACCATTTGACCGCTTGAGAAGTTGCCCATGGATGAGAGGAGGCTTGTAGATGGCATAGTGTTGCTCGGTGTGATTGTCAATTGGCCACTTCCCACGCTGATGATCGTCGATCCAGGGAGTTTTCCGGTCGCTGTTGGTGTCCCAGACATTTGCGTTGCGGACGTGATGAGATTTTTGATGTCCAACTGCGGGAGTTTTGGTGTTACAGGGACATGGCTAGAGGTTGATGGCTGCGTTTGCTGTGGCATCTGCTGCTTCGTAGACTGACTTGAATGCGACTTCGATTGTTGAGTGGGCGGCGTTGATTTCAGAGGGTTCGGTAAGCCAGACATCATCTGCCCAGTGATTTTGAAGTAGTCGGCCAAGAAAGTGTTCACATCGGCTGGATCGGTTAGTTTGGTCAACGTTTTGAAGGCTTCGTTCTGGTAGAGCGCCATGAAAGAGTTGAGAGTCGCTGTGTCGAATTGTGCGAGTGAGGGAAGGACACCAGAAATCAACGAAGGAGGAGCTATCGCAGGTTGTGGCGTGCTTTTGCTCCCTGGAGGTCGACCTCGTCGTGACGTTGGCTGATTCAATGACGAATTTGTGCCACTTGCTGTTGATGGCCTATTTTGGTTTCCTACAGCGGTTACAGTCGTTGCTCCGCCACCCAGGTTACTCAAATTCACGGAAGCCTCCTGCGCTCTGACCATGTTCAACAAAGAGGTTCCGACCGGGATGTGTTCCGATGGCGCTGGTTTCGGTGGTTTCAACCCAGGCGGGTACTTGTCGCGGCTCAGCTTGCCACTCAGCTCGTACTGGCATAGTTTTACTGCCAAATCCATGACGCTCACGTTTTCAGGCAGGCGATCGACCTTGCCTTGAATATACACTTTGTAAGCATCTACTAGCAAAGCGGAGAAGACCGTCTCTTTCTGGGCGACATGCTTCAGATATTTCTTGTGCGCCTGATAGATTTCCACGATCAATGCGATCAGCTGGTTGTCGTCACGCTTGTCGGTGCTGTGTTGCTTCAAAAACTCTTTGAAGCATTGCGAGCAGAATGATATTGCTTGCTCTAGCAGCTCCTTTCGCTCGGTGTCCTTGATGTATCGCCTGTTCGAACAAGAAATCACGTTAGAATTGTCAACCCGATTGATATTTACCGTCACTTACTTGTCAACATCAGGCGTCTTCTGCAGTTGAATGACCAATTCCAGCAGCATTTTATGATTCTTGTTGATTCGCAAAACTTCCATCAAAATGTGCACGCATTTCGAAAGATGAGCTTGGAAGCTCCCGGGTCTCTCGATGTCCGAGCATGGATTTTTCCAAATTCCCTAAAAGCAATGAAATCTATTGAAGCCACCCGCACGATCGCCTTCACAAACTGTACTCACATTGAACATATTGTTGTTCTTGCGGTCGGCAAAGAGACCTTGAATTTGATTGCCCAGCGCTGTGGTGTAGGTGCCCAGCAGCAGTTGGCTGCATTTCTTCGTATCTTTGATCTTCTCCGGAGCTGTCAAATAAATGTTGACTAGACGATAGACGGACTTGTAGTGTTCCGGGAAACGTGTGACGCATTCCTCGAGATTCTTGATGCACATTTTGTAGATCGTTTCCAGATCATTCTCACTGATGGGAGCGTCTGGGTTCTGCAAATCCAACAAAGGGTTAAGACTGCTTGATGACATCGTCCTGCAACTGTTACTTACATTCTTGCGCTCTTCGTCGCTTGAAGTCTCATCTGTTTCAGATCCTGAACTTTCACCGCTGCTACTGGAGTCCGATGAGGAGGACGTCGATTCCGTTCCCGTCGTTGTGGTTGTCTGGGTCGTCGTCGTAGCTGTACTCTCTTGCGAGCCTCGTCGTGAGGGACTGTTGAGTTTGTCATCAGCAATGACATTTTCGATCACAGGATTGCTCAAAACTGCGTCCTTTCTCTCGCCCGATTCCGTCTGACTAGGTGCTGGCAGTTCAGGAGTTTTCGATGGAGCTACTGGTTGTTCTTTATCGAGAGGTGGAATGGCTTGTGTGGAAGATGGCAATTTCTCAATTTCAGTCGTTTCAACATCCATTCCTTCGGCCGGAGCTTGAGTGCTGGTAGTCGTTGAAGCTCCATTCGGCATCTCCACGGTCGTGGATGACGCTTGCTCAGTCGATGCCTCTAATTTGGCTTTTTTCTGCTTTGCTGCTTCTTCATTGGCGAGTGAGAGTTTCCGTTTGAAAGCATTAATGCTGTTCTCTGTTTTGGAGAGAAGAAATGTCAGTAAATGCAATAGAACTACGCATCCGCTCAAGCTTACCGTTTATTTTCGCTTGACTAAGAGCAAATGGGCTAGCGGCCAGATCTTTAAGCACTTTCAAAAAGTACTTCCCAATGACCCGCGTTATCACCGAGTGTTGTTCGACGTACTTGATGATCGTCGCTGTTATGCGGTAGAACACCTCGAGTGCTTCCAAAGCGAGATTCTGCGAGTTCTGGAAGCTGATCTTGAAGGGATAGGTGGCATTGTGCTCGTACAAATACTGGGCTGATTTTATGTAATGCTCAATGACGATCGACGGATGCTCCTTACGTTTCTCGGCTATTTTACCGAACATGTAATGATACAACCATTCCTCGTCATGCTCAGCCTTCTTCTTCTCCGACGACGCATCCGGATGGCTGATGTTCTTCGACTGATCCACTTGCAAGAAACATTCAAAAGCCAATTTCAGATATTGTTCTTTCTTCTCCTCCATTTGAGCGAAACGTTCCATCGATAAGGTGTCGCTGCATTGCTTCAGATTTCTCGAACAGAAAGAGTGCACGGCGTAGGCAAAGTTTCCATACTCGATAGAGAGCTGCGCGAAACTATAGTGTTCGATATCCTCCAGTTTGAGACACTGTTGAAAGCATCGGGATAGTCCCTCCGACTGGACGAGACATTCATCAGTGCTGACTTCATCCACGGAGCTCAGCTTGTTCTCCAAAATTGATGCCTTGGACAGTGACAATCCGGCCCATGAATCGAATCTGTTTGGGAAATTAGCCAAATCGAGAATGTAGAATTTCACAGATTTCGCAGTGTCGCGATTCTTCAAGTAGTGATCGGCCAGCAAATAGTAGATGCAATGGACGCGACATGGCAAAATGTCCAATGGCTTCGGGAGGATTGTCAGCTGTCCGCTGATGTACTTTTCGATTTCCTCAGATTGGGAATTTGCATCGATGACGGTTGGCATCAGCGCAACAATCCGTTGCAGCAATTGCTCCATTTCGGATGTGATTGAATCGTTTTTAAACGAATTGAACTCGGGAAGTTCATCCGGGCGGTAAATATCAAACAGTTGAACAGCTCGTTCCCAGTTGAGATCAATGTTTTGGGCATCGTGATCTTCAATGTGACGCATTCGTGCTTTCTTCGCCGGATATCCGTACAAGCAGAAGGTGATTTGCTCCAAATATTCAGCGATGATATCGCGGAATGGTTCCAGAGCAGGAGTTCGTAAGCGATTCACCACCACGTCGAGGGCGTGTAACAGCAGTGCTCCGTTATCTTTGGTGCACCAGCCTCGTCCGCCCAGAAACTCGTGAGCCGTGAAGAACATCATTATCGAGTTGGGTATATTGTCCGCGGCCTCATCGATCGACCCGTCGGTGGCATTGCTGTCAACTGAAAGCTTCCTCTTTGAGTTGGGCGTCATGTCCTCCTCACGCTGCATCAAATGATGAAAGATCACCCATGGCATTTTGGTGTCGATCGGATGTATTTGGTTGTTGTTCTTGTCAATCGGCGTGTCCAGCTGATTGCTCACGATACGCGTGAGATTTTGAATGAGCCGAGCAAAGTGTTTGTCCAAGCAAGAAACTGGAAGCAAAAAAAATGACGTTTGGAACTGTACAAAACGGAAGAGGAAATCGAACTCACCGATAAAATACGATTCGTTGGTGAGCAGAGATTCGATGTAAGTCAAAATGAACGTCACATTCCGTGCCCACTCGATTTGCCGCTCTGAACCCTTGGGCGCCTCTAAGAAACTATGCAAGGCAAAGTGCAGACATTTCTCGCACCACACGAAACACTCTTCGAACATTTCCAAGTTCCAGAAACATTCCAGCAACACTTCAAACTGCGTGGTTATTTTCATGACATTCTCGTTCGGATTCGATCCTCGATTGGCCGCATGAACGAGACTCTCCTTCAGCGTCTCAATAATGTCGCCATATTTCTGATCCAGATACAACTTTTGCACATTGGTCAAGCTTATTGTTCGTTGCAGCGAGACCAACAGCAACTGCACCACACCCGAATCAATGCGATGATTGAACATTTGATTCGGAAACTCCAGCTGGTATTCGTCGTGATGCAAAGCTAGCAGCTCCTGGAGACGGGTCAAACAGTGGACCGATTGATCCAAGTCGTATTCGTACCGACCCAAGCAATATTGCAGCCAGAAGAGGCGTTTCTCGTACTTAGACGACTCCACCTCGTCGCTGGAGATCTCGTAGAAGCCCGAATGGATGAGCAGATGATGGTGGAGAACAAACCACCGCTCGTTGACGATGCTTTTGGGGGAAAACTGTTAATTTTTCTCGCTCGTGAAGCGAACTAAAGGTCCTTACTTTTTGGCTTGTGACTTGGCGCCGACCAGAGCTCGATCGTGGAACAGTTCAAGGTAGAACAGCGTCATCCGGAAGGCACTCTGGTACTCGGCATTCTCAAAGGAAATCCAGCTGGACAAATCGTAGTGGTTCCTGGAAAGAATGCAGGGTCAGCGTCGTTCTACCGTTGCATTTCATCGAGGTGATGAGCTTACAAGTGGAAACTGAATATTTTCAAAAAGAGTTCCTGCAGTTCGGTAGGAACAGGCCGTTCCCAGTACTTGGAAATATATTCTGGCCATTTGAATACCAGCGAGATCAAACTGAAGTGTTTTTCCTGCGAAAAATGTCATTGAAATTCCTCCTCGCTCAATCAATGCCATCCCACTAACCTTCACATCGCTCATGAATGATTCGAACGCATCGCCTGTGGCCTCTTGGAATACCTCCAAGCTCGTATGTACTCTAGCTGAACGTTTGTTTTTGCTATCAGCTACTCCTTGCGGACTCTCCTCACCAACACCATCGTCTGCAAAAGCAGAATTCCTATCGAAATTGTCTCTGCAAAGATATTCTCCATTCAGAATGGCCATTCTACACGCAAAATGTCCCGTTAAATTACATGAAATACTTTGGAAGTATTTTCCTCAGGACTCCATTGATGGTCGCATCCGAATCAGGACGATCGCTTTGTTGAGCCTTCCTTCGGCTCGAGTATTTGCGATTTCGATCCCAAAAGCACCATTGCTCCAAGAACTGCAAGTCACTGCCTCGACGTCGCGCTTGCTTTGGCTTCCTTACCAAATCCGAGCCGTCCTGTTTTGCGTCACTGTCATCAGCACTGGCATCGGCTGAGTTTTGTGGATCGCCTGTCGGTGCGGACTTTCCGCCATTCGAATTCGAGTCGGAAGCTTCTTTATTTTTATCGCCTTCGCCAGAGGCTTCATCGTGATCGCTAGTTGGCGATCTCATCTCACCTTCCGCGACAGCATCACCACTCGGATTTTCTGAGTCACTTAACTCTACTTTTGGACTAGCATCTGGCTTTCCCACAAGGAAGTCGTCCCAAACAAAATAGTATGCGGTCGCTGAAATGTCATTTTTCTTCTCAAAATGTTCGTAGAGATCGACGATCATCTTGCCGATCGAGTACCAGTTAACTTCCTCCTCGCTTTTGAACTTGAATTTGGCAATGTCTGGCTTCGGTGTTTCTGTGGGTTCAATGAACGATGGGTCTGGAAAGACACTCTTTTTCGAGGATCGTTTCCTCGTTGTGTCCTTGAACTTGACCGTCCAACAACTGCAAAGGCAAAGCTGTTAAAATCAACAGTTCACTTCAACACAAGAACTGACTCACTTTTCAATGTATTCCAGGCCAAAGCCATCGAACTTCTCTCGAACCTCCAGGATGACATCCAACGCTCGTTGATAATTTGAATTTTTCTCATACCAAAGCAGTGCCCAACCATACGCCTCGTTGTAGTTCTCCCTCTCGCACAAAATCCGCAGAATTCCATCGCCAGACGGCCAATGATTTGGATTTTTCTTTAAACATTTCTCGAATGCGTTGTGAGCAATGTCGTATTGCTTTGTTTCCAATGCGAGCTGGCCCAGTTTGTTCATTGTGTAGACATCGGAGTCATCCAAATCGTGTGCCTGCGCGGAAAACAATTAGAATCTCCCAGACTATCGATTTGTTCTTACTCACATTTAGTAGATACTCAAGTGCCAATTCCTTGTTGTTTCTTTCATTGTAAATGAAACCGATATTTTTGTAGCAATTGTATTTGACCGAGAACAATTGCTTGTCTTTGTGAGTCGCCGTTATCTGTCGAAATGAAAGAGTAGAGTCTTGACCATCGAGGGCTATTCGACGGCTGTCATGTAATCATCATTACCTCACTGAGAACTTGTGTCTCTAGAAGCTCCGTCAACAAATGAAGTGCGTCATCGGCTCGATTATCTTTGCGTAATTTCAATGCTCGAAGATATTCCGATACGGCAATCGTTTCCTAAAATTCATCAATTAATTTCCGCATGAACAACAAGTTCATTGTCCGAACCGGCACAACTCGTCTGGCATTCTCTTACCTCAGCCTCTTTTGTAACTTGCATATCATCAACGTCATCTTGATTGTGCGAATCATCGTTTATCGCCGTGATCCGATACATTGCAATTGACTTCGATGGGACGCCTTTCACCGAGTTGATTTGAAAATTCGATTGAAACTTTGTGCAAAAATGTTCGAGGAGATGTTGTGCCGCGCAAATTTCTGAATAAAACAAGCTATTGTTGCACCATCACAATGACAGCTGAACTGTCAACGGGCAATATTCCATTTAGAACTGTCGTTGAGCTCAGCCCAAATGCCAAAAATCACAGATGGTTTACGCGTTTGAAAGTGGTTGATGATGGGGTCGTTGGCTCGGTGGGTGACCCCACGCGTGCCTGCAGCTCGATTCCACTCAATTTGACTTTTTCTCGACGATCCCCACGATGATCTCGAGCGGAAAAGGGTTTCGATTCAGAGTTTCCAAGGGTTGTCGGTTTTTAGTACAAAAACGCCCAGCATTGATCCCGCGCAAAGTCTTGCCCGATGGAAACCCATTCGCTCAGAGTGATTTATCAAATAAAGGCAATATTCAGGGAGATTTAATTGAAAAACTCATTACGACTTGGAATTGCCATGATTTCTTGTCGATTTCTGTGTAATTAGATCGAGTTCAGTGCTCGGTCAAGCGATTCCGACGTCATTTAGCGACCGATTGGGCGATTGACTGAGGTTGACATTGCTGATGTCTGGCGAAAAAAAAATTGGCCGCCATTTTTTTTCGTCGAAATTATAACATTGGATCCGAACACGGAACGCAATGCTCAGTCAAAAGGAAAGTCGAAGTAGTTCTTGAAAAGCAAATGCTAAAGACGACAATACGGGATCGCAAACACGAGAAGAAAAAATTAAATCGACAGAAATTTGTGGAAAAAGTGAGAATCATCCGAGATGCGATGATAATTGTGTTTATTCGGTGTAATTTTCGATTGGAGTGAAGGTGCATACATGCAAGCAATTTTAATGTTATTGTGTTTTGATGATTGTCCAGTGATCCTTTGAAGAAAGAAAACAAATTTCGCCTCGTTCGATTGCCCCGAGAAGTGGCTTTTTCGTGTGGACTTGCTATGCTGATCAGGCTTGTGATGTGATTGTGTTGTCTGGCTGGCCCAAATGATATTGATGCTTTCAACATTTTCCACGGTAAACATCCAAATAGTCGAGGTGAGTTATTTTTTTCGTGGAAAATTTCTATTATTTATTTTTTTATTTGTTTTTCATTTTATTTTTTGTTAATAAATTGTTGTTTTTATTTTTCTAAAAAAAATTCTTTCTAATTTTTTCTTCGAATAAATTGTTTGCACGATCGACATTCGAATTAGCAAAATCAAAATGTGGAAAAAAACAAAAAAAATTAAAATGAAATGTATTCTTTGACGAATTGTTCGTCGAGACGGTGAGCAGTTTCTCATAAAATTTATCTGGCACTTGGAAGCATAGCAGTTTTCGCAATCGCTACATTCAATCGTTGCTCAATGTTTGATTTTCATGTCGGATGCGTTTCAGATTAAAAAAAATGAGGCGACATTTATCTGAAATGTTCAACTAATGCGTCGCAAATTGTGAGGGTCTCTGCATTGTTTACCATTCGTCCGAGAGTGGACGGACTAGTACGCACACAGCACACGCCCGATGCGAATTTCTGAGCCCGGCGGAGATTTATCGATTTTCGGGGTTTGCACTCGGGCTATATTTTATCAGTAATTGCTGGTTGTTCGAAGGCCACGTCAATTGGCTGTGTGGACAATGATCGGTTGCTTCAAGAATTGGTTTTATTGCGAGCAATGCAGGGTCGTGCAACTCGTTCTGCCTCGCGTGATCGCTCATCGGAAGAGTCTGCACTGAAGCGCAATCGAGCAGATGTTCGTGTGTGAGTTGGTTGACGCTGACTCGAATGGGATCCCCTTATCTGGGATGAGTCATTCGAGGAGCATTCTTTCTGGGTCATTTTTCGAGGATCATCGCGAGACTTTTGAGATTGATCGCAATGAAAATTTGCATTGTTCTAGTCCTGAAATCTAGTACATTTTTGCAGTAAAATCTAGTAAATTTTGCGAGAAATTCTCTGAGAAAAACGCAGCCGTCATTTGAAGAAGGGATAATCACCGACGAATGTCATCCCCGTAACACACAGCCAATGCGCCTACCCTTCATTCACGTGCCGTTCATCTGTTTCCACGTATTTGTCTACATTCACATCGTTTAGTATCGATTTATTTTCCAAGCAATCTGAGCATTCCGCAGTGACGATCGCAAAAGTTGTGTTCAGTGCTTCCGGCGGTGATGAAGCGAAATTGTCGTGATATGGCGCGATATGTCAATTTTCCACGCTTGATTCAATAATAAATGCAATCACATTAAATTATTTAACTTTATTGATTCTCAAATCTCGGACGTCAGTTAATGATGAGAAAATTGGGTTGAAATTTTGAATTATTTATTCAAAATTTGTCCAATTAAAGGCTTTCCTTCTTTTCGTCATTCTAAGTGAAACATACTTTACGAGTGGTCGCGCTTGATTTCTTCGTTAACAGTTTAGTTTTCTTACATTTTTTTTGGGGTTATTTATCAAATTTAAGAAAAATTTAAAACCTTGAAAATTTAAGAAAGAAACTGAAATGTGAAAAGAACCAGAAATATCTAAAAACATTAACAATTCAAAAGATAAGAAAAATTGACCAAGTTTCAGATTTTTTTTTTTTTTAAATTTGAGTTTTTAAAATCTTGAAAGTTGGCTATTTTCGACAAACTGACATATTTTCTGACAGTGACTTTGCAAAGTTTGCCGACCTCTAGTGTCACTTTGTCGGATTTGCTTACAGAAAGCAAAAACTCATACATTTTTAAAACTTTGAAAAAAAGATGTGAAAAGTAGCAAAAAGTTAAAGAAAAAGTCATCCATCCGGCCAGTGTCATTTCACGAGACAAGACAACTCGGGAAAAACTTTTCACGGAAAATCAAATCAAATGAAATATGCTGAGAAATCCATAAAAAAAATAACCGAAACATCCTTCTTGCAAAACAATCTTGTTGGAATGTGGTTTTGTGACGATTTTTGATTTCGATTCGTGAGAAAACTCCCATCTCGATCAGCGTTAGCCGGATAGGTCCTGAGGAATTTTCCTGCACTGCTTGAAACTGTAAGAAATCAGATGAAAGTAAAATTTTGATTTAGGCCAAAAGAAAAAAAACACATTTAGAAGAAGCGGTCCGGATTCCCCTCCGAGATTGAACTAATTTCAGGCACAAACTTATCGAAAATTTGTCTCCCGGTCGAAATTGTCTGTTTTCTATTGCTGTGCCAGCACCATCACTTTCCATCTCTGTCGTACACCAAAAACTACTCACATTTTTTATCGCACTGCATTTCAATAACACACAACCAGTTCGGTGAATCGGTGACAAACTCAGAACGTCTACACAGTTATTTTTGCCAACAATTGTCGTTGCTTTAATATCACGGCTGCGATTGTGTCTGTGGCCGCTGTCGCAGCGTTCATTTTGTTGGAAAATTGTAATTTGATTTTGTTTGCTGTCGTCTGCGTTTACTGCAATGAATTTGGTCATTGTTGTGATTGGAATTCGATCGCTGAAATCAGAAGTCGATCCAAGCAAACACTTGATTGTCACGAATGATGATTGAGTGCATAATTGCGATGAGGTTCAGCGGTTTATGGGCAAAGTTGCATGTTTTGTTGAACGATCAAGCAACGCTGACTGGACATTAAAAATCTTTAAAATTATATGAATCAGCGGCTTCGAAGTCTTCGTTAGTGAACGATTCAAACTGGGCGGTAATTTTCAATGCTCGAATGTCGATCACCACCCAAGGTGAGTGAGGAGTGTTGTAGTGCGCGTAACGGATCCTTACCACCCTAAATTTGATGTGTTCTGCGTGCGCCGAATCGCTATCAGTGTGGAACCTCACCACAAAAACGTTTCATTCACGTAGAACAGTTCAATTGTTTTTTTTATCAAACCGGATTGGCGAATGGAAATAAAATCCGCAAAACAGACAATTAACTCGAATATTTCAAAGATCTTTCCGTAGATTTGACAAAAATTCAAGTTCGAATCGGCCTCATGAACTGAATTTTAAGAAAATCAAATAAGAAAATCAGATTTAGCGAAAAATGTTCATCAGCATACGGTTCCGAAGAATGAATTTGAGTAGCGAGACAATTACCATAATGTTGTACGTGATCAGCCATCAAAGAACGTTCAGGGCCTCGAGTCGTTATGATTCGTGCCCATTGTCATCGTACACTGCGAACAAACACTCGCCGTTTTCTGAACATTTTTTGATCGTAGTAGGCGCCGCGTTGCGGGGATGATCGAAGTTGGAAGAGAAATTCATAATAATTGTTTTTTTTTATATTTCTCATTTCAGATCGTCTCAGTGAACTGTTATCCACGTTTCTAACGGCGCTGTGAGTAGCCGAGCACTGGAACAAACATGCCGCACAATACAAATCAAAATCATCCTGAGAGTGATGACGAGGACTGCGAAAATATGGTGTCAAATTTACCATTGCTCTTCGCAGCCGGCTATCCAACGACGCTGGACAGAATCAGCTCCTCGCAATTGGAAACCTTCATTCCGTTTATGGTTCAATGTTCCTTGGGCCACATTCAAATTCAGCACATCACAGAATGCAGTGAGCCGGAATGGTGGCCAGAAGATGTCCCGTTCTCGATACCTCTCACACGTCCGCCCTCCTATCGGGATGATTGGTTCGGCAAACTGAAGGAAATCGTGGCAATTTGTTATAATTTTCACAAAAGTGTTTTTTTACTGAAATTCTGCGACAAACTGTCTGAACATGATCCAAGATTTCTGCGCTTCATCAACAACAATAACTCGACGACATCGCTGATTGACAGAACGAGTAATAAGCTTTTGGTTACGTTCAGAAATGAAAACATGGTGAGTTTCTTTGGAAAAATTTATTTCGTTTATATTTCGAAGGGTTCTCAACACGCTCGATAGTCTCGAAAGATGCATCTAGGAGGGGCGTGGCCTTTTCACAAGCAAATGTGCTCTTTTCTTATATGTGGCTCGTAACGCTGCGAAGAAAGGGGGTTATGGCTATTTCTAGGGTCAAGTAATTCTTCAGGGAAAATTTTGTCATTGAACGCACTCGTTAGATGAAAATTTTTTTCATTAAAATTTAAAAAACAAAAAAAGGGCTTCCAAATTTGATTCCAAATGATTTGCGAGTCTGAAAAACCTAGCCATTAGATCGTAAGAGGCTTCCGGGTCCTAGTTCTTGGAAGGTAAATCAATTCTATCCCAAATGAAAATCTGCTATGGTCAAACCAGGCGAACATAGCGGACCGTGAAATATGAACATTTTAATACGTTCAATGTAAATTTTTCGTCTGATGAGTACGTTCAGTTCAGTTGTATGTACGTTCAGGAGCATAGCGTCAGGCATTTCCCGCGAACTAGTAGGGTGTGAACTCAAAGGGCGGTGGTTACATTCGAAAGTATCCGTCTGGCCTCTGGTTCAATGGCAACATTTGCCACTTTTGGGCGAAGTTTGGGAAATTATGTTTTTCTCACCGCCAGGTGGCGTGGTGATGAAAGATTTGAATCCGAACCCCAGTGAATACACATTTGACGTTTCATTCTTCTTGTCAGCTTATTGCATGGCTTTTTTCTGGTTACATGCCAGAAGGCTTCTACTTTGTCGGCACCATTTTAGTTTTTGATT
>JANSTV010056003.1:0-12934 GCA_027564135.1 Lestremia cinerea | reverse complement strand
CACGCACGCACGCACGCACGCACACACACACACACACACACAAAAGCACACACACACACATACACACACGCATACCACATGAAACAATAACAAAAAAACAACGAAATTCGAAAATCAAAAACGATATTAATGTGTAAATCGTAACAATACCACAACGTCAACCAGACCAGCAACAATAATAGAAAAAAAGGCACACAATTCGTACGATGACGACTGATTCACATGGTCGTGCTGATACTATTTTACAATTGTATTGTGTTGGATGTCGCTTTCATCGTTTTTTGTAAGAGACACCAAGCCACAGCCAAAAGAGCCGAGCACAATTCAACACAGAGCAAAGTGAAAAAAAACAGCTACGGCAGCAGCAGCAGCGGCAGCAACGAGCGAAAAAATAAATAAAAATTTTTGGCCATTGAATACTTTAAGAAAGTCCTTGATCAATGCCAAGGTTAACTCAATGATAATAAATAAATAATAAAAACGTGATGATGATGTTGTGGTGGTGGTTCATTGGTGGTGGTGTACCACTGTTATTGTTGTCGTGTGTAGTTTTCGTTGTTATTGTTTTTGGTCTGTGTATTAGTTTAGTTGCTCGGTTGCTCAGTTGTTTGGTCGCTCGGTCGATCGGCAGCTTGGTCGCTCGGTCAGAGAGTGTATGGAAATGAATGACATACTCGACCGAATGAATGGGATCTGGACAATAGATTATAATGGGCGAACGAGCGTGATATACGAACGAATGGATGCAGCGCCGCACAAGACAGCAAAAAAAAAGAAGCAGCGGTGTGTTAAGGGATGCTAACGGGGAGATGCTTTTATCCACTCTATTCGCACAACGCGCCCTGTCACCATCCAGTTAATCACATTCTCCAAAATTTGTTTATTAAATATCCAATTCCATTAGAGAACCATTGTCTGAATTCATGCGTTGACGCATGCCTTATTGACCATTGGCCACAATCGCTAGAAAGGCTTTACACAAAATCGAATTTGTGCAAATTCGTCACCGAATGTTTGCTCGCAACACAAAGTATCAATTTACTCGAGTCCCATCGAATTACATGTCTAGCCATAATATTTTCACATATCAAATAGACTTTCGATCGCCGAAATTTTTAATTAGAATTTATCGAAGCATCGATATGCACACACGGTGAGCGCAATATGTGGCCATCAATTGTGTATGTGTGTTCAATAGAAATCCAGCTATCGGAAGATTATGGATGCTATTGTCAAATAGCATGTATGCCGATGGAAAATTAAAATTGGCCTATTTATTGATATACATGACATGGGGGCCACACATCACCGAATTTGGTCATGTCATCAATCACAGCCAGAAAAAACGAAAAGATTCCAAGTTGAAATCGAATTCGCAGATGATCGGTGACCAACAACAATAATTTCACGGCGATCACTAGTGGCCTACAGTCAATCGGTAATTACCGCTTCGGTCAGCCACTGTGTAGGAAGTAGGTTATGTTCTTTTTCGATATATGCAATCAGATTTTAAGTATTAGTCGGATCAATGAGTTTGTGTCGTTTTCGAAAAGTAACTAATACCATAACGAAATCTGACGAAATACACGAAAAGAAAATGGAAAAAAATCAACCAACTATTCGTTTTTGGTTGTTTTTTTTCTCGTTCGTTTTCGAATCGTTGTTTCATTTTTGTTTGTAGCAACTAGTTGAAAAGTGAAACGACTCAAATGTATTCCTTTTTTGCCATTTGCTCAAAGCATTAGACGAGACCCGCAGCATATACAGACGAATGCCGATGGAACCGAGCATGAACAATTTATTCGATAATCACCGATATGCTGATTGCAAATGTGTACAAGCTACGAGCTCAGTGTCATCTAAAATTGGTTATTTCTCCTTCTTGATCATCGTCATCATTATCATCATCATGATATACCTCAAATCATTAGTTTTCATTTTCGCTGAATCATGATTTCGCCAATTCTCTTTTACCTGAATCGCATCGCTTCAATTTTGAACAGACTCAATGCCAAAGCCAAAGCAAGTAAATTTATTACATAGTTTTCTTTAGCTCAACCAATTCCATTCTATGTTGTTGGAATCGAATAGTGGAACAGACGATGACGTTCATCGTCGTCATGATCGTCGTCATGATCGTCGTCATGATCGTCGTCATCAACATCATCATCAGCATCGGTGGAATGCATTGAGAGAGAAGTAAAAGTGAACGTCATACTTAGTCATTATGTACAACTCACATTTCCAAGTCAGTTGTTGTTTCACTTTCTTTCAGCATTTCAGTTCAGCATCCATCGAGTAGGAATTGAGTAGGTATCATTTCGCTATGGGACAAATGCGCTCAAGTTGGATGGCTTTGAATCATTGGCCATTCGTCCAATGGTTACAGTCCAAATGGCTTCACTCCGCTGCTCCAGATATTCTCGTTACTGGTCATCCATTGCTGATACGTGACTGAAGAAGCACCACCCGAAATCAATCTTCCGGTTCCATGCGTCATTCCGCCAGTTTAATTGCCATTCACCATGGTTTTCTGTCCAGTTTCGTTTCGATGAGACTCTGCCTGTTGGCGCTGTTGCCGGCTCAAGTTCATTTCGCATTTCGAATGTGTGCTGAACACAAGTGATTTCTTGATGATATTTCGTTTATTTTTTTTCTCTCTGCTGTTTCTCATCTTCTAATCTCTTCATCTGTTCCACCGTTCTTTTGTCAAAAAGTAAGAGTTTCATTCACGGCCGTCATCCGCAACAACGAAAAAAGCACCAACAAGAAAAAGCGAATTGGCACAATTTTTCTTCAAATTCTTTTTTTGTGGGTTATTCTTAATTTAGTCTTGGTTTTCTCTCATTCATCGATCGTTCATTTTTCAAAGAACCTACTTTTAATTCATGAACATTTCTCAGTAGAGTTTCTCGTCTACGGGCTATTTCGGACCATACGAAATTTGGTGGCCAAACGAAATGAAACGAGTTGCAAAAGCGAGAGTCGATAGTTGGATAAAGCGAAATTCGCGCTCCATAATTCTCATGCCGGGAAGCCGTCAAATCAATCGCGATCAACCGAGATAGTCGCTTGGTAAAATTCACGTTGGTAGTTTTCATTCAGAAAAGTGACGCCGACGTCAAATGTGCATTCGATATTTACCAAGTGGAATCGTCAAAATGAAATAAATACGTTTTATGACACACTGAACACTGCACAAAGTGATGAATGTTCGCGATTAGACAAGGCACACAACATAAATTGATTAAACAAACTACCATTCACAGATAGACGAGCAGATATTTCAACGCATCAGAATTATCATCAACTTTTGCTAGAAAAGCCATTCGACTCGCATATCAATTGATGCATCCGAACGATTAATTATCAAAAACATGCATTTCATCGATTTGAATCGGGGAGTTGAAAGAATGAAAAAGCAAAGTGGCCATGAAAGAAGAAGGTAAGCGGCCCATTGATCACTATCGGAGCGTTTGTTGACTCGATAAATGGCTGCTTCGATACCGGTACGGTAAATAAATGAATTAACGGTTGATTAATGGGAACTCGTAAAGAAAGAGAGAACAAAAATGTGTAGAAATGAAAACTGATACTATTTCGCTTTGAATTTCTATTCGGACATCGTCATTTGCTTTGATAATATTTCCTTGGCACAGTGAGTTGCTTATTTTCATTGAATCGGTTTTGAAAAAATGGAAACGATCAAAATATGTACATGTGCTTCGCCATCGTACACTTGTTTTCGTCGAAAAAATGAATGGAAAAAGTGAAAAAGAAGAAGAAAAAAGCAGAAGAAGGAAAAAGTAACAGAAAAAACAATCGCACATTGATTTGCTGGCATTCATTTGAGTGAGTGAATGGTCGCGCGTTGGCTAAATGCTAGTAGGTTAATGAAACGGCAAACAGCAGCAAAACGGGCAATGGTAGTGATCTCTCACTGGGAAATACCCTAATCCTCATCGACACTTGTTTCGCTAGAATCTCGTCAGGTTGGAGGTATTCGGCATGCGATTTTATGCAAAGGTTTCAATAAAATTGCAATTTATTTATTTTAAACAGCCGACTAAACCAAGCAAACGTCATTTCTTCAATTAAATTCTTACTTTTTCTATTTTTTTGAAATGCATTGCTGACTTTTGCTCCAACGTCACAAAACTGATGGTGACTCGATCATTCGAGAAATATCTCATATCTACGATCAACTCAATATTGGCAAAATCACCAACGAGACGTATTTTGCGTGAACACAATAATATTTTTAATCGCTTTTAATGTGTCTAAACCAAAGTGAAACCAAATAACCTACTTTAATTCGAAACATTTTATTTCACACACAAAATAGGTAAAACGAACTCGACCGACGAAAAAGAAAAAGAATGAAAAAAAAAGTGAAACAAAAAGTAATAGCAAACTAACTAGACATCAGCGAATCGAAATAGAAAATTTACATCGAATGTAAGATGACAACAATGCGTAGTCGGCAAAGTAGAATTTGCACAATTTTTGGCCAGACGGTGTTTGACGGTTGCCACCGCAATTCATTTGAAATTCTTGCAATTTTATCATCAAGTTTGGACGAGATTTTTTTCCGGGATTTTACTCGGAACAATTACGCCGAAAAGAAAAACAATTTAAGCAGCAAAATGCACGAAAATAAGAGACCAAAAAAAAACAAATAATATTAGCAACCGAAAAAAGCTGTCTTTTCTATTCTTGTTTCCAATCGTTTCGCCGATTTCCCTCTCTATTCTAGTTTGTATTATGTCGCGTAATGCGCATACGAATTTCGATTGTGAGGCAACACATCGCACATTTTACACAGTCAATACATACAATATAAGCACGCTCAATGTTAATGTTGCCATAGTCTTGGTCGCCGTCATCGTCGTCATCGCCGTCATCGTCATCGTCATCGTCGTCATCGTCATCGCCGTCATCGCCGTCATCGCCGTCATCGCCTTCATCGCCGTCATCGCCTTCATCGCCGTCATCGCCGCCATCTCCGTCATCATCATCATCATCATCACCATCATCATCATCATCATCGTTGTCATCGTCATCATCATCATCATCATCATCATCATCATCATCACCAATAACGTACACAAAGCATACACCACAGACAGTAGTCTGTGATAATAAATTGAGAACAAACTCTCAATCTCAATATGTATGTTATGTATTTGCATGTTTGTTGATTTGAAAACAATACATATTGCCAATATACATATATATGTGTATGTACAGTACACAATGGCAAAAGCATCGGCATCGGCATCGGCTTCAGCAACACCAACAACAGTACTATTGCTAACGCTTTAAGAGAGATCAAGAGTCGAGACCGAGCATATATCTGAGATGAGAGATATGCATATTGTGTATATGATTTTCGCTTGTGTATTATATCGTTACTTACGTCATTAAAAATACACTTTGAAAACTCTCACTTCTTGGTGCGTTTATTAAACTTGTTCGATAGTTGATTCATTTATTGGTTCCATTCATTGGCTCATGCAAAGCCGTAGACAAACCTTGGATGTTCGATTCCGTCAATAGATCGATTGATTACAATTGATTGCAGAAAATATTTCGATAAATAGGTTAAGTTTTTCGAATGGGAAATCCATTCCGAGTCAATGGGTTGGTTAGTCGATCCGACCGAACAATTCAAGAGACAATAATTTATAGGCATATTTGATAATTAATCAGTGAGCTAAGCGGACTACTTTCCATTGAATCTTCACTGCACTGAACCCGTCTAATTGTCCTGATTTCTGCCCATCCACAATCTGGGAACGATGTGCGAGACATGTTATTCAATGAGAGCTTGTATTGAGAATGCAAATTGACCAAATGTCCTGACTTGATTGTTTTGAAACAAACAAGATTAAAATGTTCAATTTCCATCGAGTATAATAGCAAGTATTCTATGGAAAAAAAAGAGCACGCGAATTTCCATTTAGAAAATTATCTGAAATTAGACAGTATGGAGGTGTTTACATTTACGGATTCTGAATAAATACCATTGTTTTCTTGTTTTTATTTTCGCTTTAAAAAAAGACGAATGAGAAAAAAGAGCGTCAAATGAATTCCAATAAGAAATGTTATCCATAAATAGTCGAAAAACATCTCACTTGACGTTGTTATAGGAAAATTGGTTGCTCTTGAGTCAAATTCAAGGAGGAAAGAAACAGAATGTCTGAGACATGTCTGCACAATTTCGATTAACTTGGAAACGAATATTAAATGAATCATTTGTGAAGGTGGCAAAGAAAATTGCCTAACGACACATTTGTCGAGTTTCTGTTTTGCGTTGGCAAGCGAACGATTCGCTTTGAAATGTTGCATTTGCGTGCGACAGTGAACCCTGATGGATCGGGAACGGAAAAAACATGCTAAGCGTTTAACGAATTGATTGATAACATGCACACACTTGCACACACACACACACACAAACACACACACGGAAGCCATCACATACGATCACAACTATACGCACATAATCCCGCAATATTCGGTTCAATTCGCAAATTACTTTGTCAATTGTGCTAATGTGAAAATCAAACACATGGGGTCAACTACCTTCAAATTATCTCTACATTGATTTATATTCCTTTTTTCGCTTTTTTTTTGTTATTTCGTTTGTTGCTTTCTCAGAAAAACACACAGGTTTGCTTTTGAAAGTAGACCGAAAATAATAATTATAATAATAATAATACTAAAACAACAACTTCAAAGAAAATATTTATTTTTAAAAACTGTTAGAAATTTGTGGGCGAAATCGAGAAATGAATCGAACCGTGCTCATTCAAGTTCAACAAATTTCGCAACTGCCAAGAATTGAAAAAAAAAACAAACGAAAAGATACGGTGTTTTTTTTATCATTTCGCCGCAAACGTGCTTGTGATATTGTTTCGATGATTCGGCGCTTACTGGGAAGCTGACTTAGTAGTTTGATCAGTTTTCATTCACCGCAACGCCGATGATCAGAATGGTTGATCTCAATCCACGTGCGATCTGTAGAATTGATCGAGAATTCGCTCAGACGCCGATTTCTATCTGAATCGGATGTGTTAATAGCATTAACCGAGTTATTCATCGAACTGTCGCACACACGAGTGCGCACAAAACACATCACTTATGGATTTGAATGAATGAATTAATTGCAAACGGTCGATAATAAATCAATTTTCGAATAAATTTTGCAAAACTTGCAGCATTGGAAATAAATAAAATAAACGACGAAAAATTCGTAAATGGACAGATCAATTTCTCGAAAATAAACAAATAAATAATTATACGAACAATTTTAAATTCCTTTTTTCTTCTTTTTTTTTGAGCATGTTGTCTACACACATTTTCCTGCTTATGGTTTTTAATGTGTCTTGACTGTCTGTGTGTCTGATTGGTTGTGCTGCTGCGATACTTGTGCAGCCAACGATGCCTGTCTGCCTCCCAGCCAATCAGCCAAACGAAGCCTGCCAGCTTGTTTATCTCACCGCAAAACTGTTTCAATCAACGAATTTTTTGGTCGAAACAAGAATTTTTCTATGTCTTTTCGAATATACAATTTCCGAGAATGAATCGCATTCAGTTAAGTTTCATACCAATGCGCTTTGTGTGGATGATTTTTCGTATTGCAGATTCAATGTACACGTATTCCTTTCGAATCGGTTGGTGTTGCTGTTTGCTTTTTTTCTTCTTCTTTTACTTTTGCTTCTTCTTTTTCGGCATAGTTGCCGTCATCGTCGTCATCATCATCATCATCATCATCATCATCATCATCATCTTCATCATCGTCATCGTCATCATCGTCATCATCATCATCATGATCATCATCATCATCATCATCATCGTAGTCATCATTGTCATCATCGTCGACGTCATCGTCGTCATCGTCGTCATCATCCTCGTCGTCGTCATCACTGCTTTTCTCACTTATTGTGTATATAAACCGCTTGACGGTTATGTGTGTTGTTGTTATTTTACTTCGGCCGACTCGTTGACTCGCCGACAGTACAGCAAGCTCTGACTGACTCACTAATATGCATTACAAACACGATTATACATATATTGCAAACGCTGTATGTATACGTATCAGTTGACAGCCTGCCAGCCAGCCAGCCAGCGAGCGAGCCAGCCAGCGAGTGAGCCAGCCAGCGAGCGAGCCAGCCAGCGAGCGAGCCAGCCAGCCAGTCAGTCAGAGTCATATACGTGCGTCATACATATATAAAATTCGAATGCTGTTCTGTGTCGGTTGTGTGTATGGGATATTGTGTGTGGTTCATTTTTCCTTCACGTTACACTATATACATCAGCATCATGTATAAATTTTGTGTATTATATCGGAGACTATGACCAACGAAAAGAACACCGCGCACTCAGTCCCATAGTTAGTACAACGAGAAACGTCGACTGTAGTCTCTTTTTGCCATTGGTGAGGAGAAGTCAAATACACGAAAAATTTGTTTCTTTCTTTCTATATCATATTTTATTCATAAATAACACAAAACAACAACAACAACAACACCAGCCACAACAGTACACACCAACGAAAAAAGAAGAAGAAGAAAGAAAACAGAAGAAAGAAACGAACAAACAAACATCAGAAAAAAAAACGAAACGAAAAATAAAAAAAAAACAGATTTCTGTTGAGTCTCGCGCGGATAATATTTATACTACAAAATAACATCAGCGATTTTCAGTCTTTAGTGTTCATATGGACTTGACTGTGTTTTTGTCTTCTCACTTTTGTGTAGACAATTCGTCGAGATATTTAATTCGCTTTCAATCGTCAACAATAGTTGTTCGCTGAAATTTATGGATTTCATCGTAGTCAACTTGTTCTAATTCAACATTTGATTGTTTGGAGTAGCCGAGGCGACACCAATTGCGACAAACATCGGTAGTTAATTTGACATCGTGTACGGGTTTTTGGTGGCATCGGAAAGCAAAAGCAAATCGTAAATCGCAATGTAAAACATTTCAAAAGTGGACGAAACAAAATTGTTTGTTGTTTTTTTATTGTAACATAAATTTCCATTGGTTCGCATTTAATATCTTGTTCGGTCTCCATCACAATCCGGAAGATAGTCGCGTCTGCGTCCGAATTTTTTCAAACAGAAAATTCTGTTGCACTGCACGGTATTGTTGAGGAAAAAAAAAACAAAAAAACCAAAAAAAAAACATTTGTGAAATTTTTTTGCCGCAAAACCATCATGTTTTGATAAGCCGCCCACTAGAGCCAGTCAGAGGAATTCATTTACTTATCGTAACGAGACATAGCAATACACAACAAAATAGACCCCAAAAGGTAAAAAGGAGTTTGTTTTGTGACCAACTGATTATAAAGACCGCTAAACAATCGTGTGATTTTCGTCGATCGAAACGGAAATCTATTCACTTGTTTTTTTCCTTCACTTCATTGGCTCGTCTATTTGATTTTCCGACGATATTCGGTTCGAAATAATCTCCGTAGGAACATTTTTTCAGGAATAAAAGTCTGAGCGATTTTTTTTCCATCGTTTTTTTCGTTGTTGTTGTGGTGAAGCATACAAAACATGAGGACAGAGTGAAGGAAATCAAAAAGGAAAGAAATAACGCACAAAACACACACAACACAACATTTTTGTTTCTCTCTTCGAAACAATTTTTCATTCTGGTTTGTTTTGGTTTCAATTCTTACATTTTGTTACCGCGCGCGTTCGATGTGCATGTGTCCGGTCCCCCGATCCACATGCATGTCGTCGGTGTAAAAATGCGATATACCTATTTCTGTATATGCACCGATATATGTATATTCATCGACGTATATTCATGGATTCCTTGAGTGAGAGCGAAGACAATTTTTGTATAATTTTGTCGCATTGTTCGTTTTCATCATTCTTGAATTAAATTTTGTCGTTTTTTTCGATTTTTGATTTTTGTCAGTTTGCTGCCGTTGTTGTTGTTGTTGTTTTGTTTAATTCGTTGATACGTGTTTTACGTCAATGTTCCCCCTGTTGCTGCTGTTGCGCAAATATTATGCTCGTAGGAAATTTCGTGCAATCAAGAATAATCAATGTATGTTAACCCTGTGCACCGTCTGGAGGTGTTATTTGTATTGGTCGTTGTCGTCGGCGGCGATGGTCGAACTCTTGAATTGACATAGAGGAACGAAACCGAAAAAGCTGGCAGAAAAAAAGCGTTGGCCAGAACCTCCAGTAGTGGTGTAGACAATACACAGGGTGCTTTCAATCGGTCTCACGAATTGCCAATCATCATCATCACCATCACGCCGTCATCTACCACACAATCATTATTACAAAATAACAAAGACGGAAAACAGTGGTGTATTCGTTGGTCTCGCCATTTATCGATGATCGTATACCATTGTGTGGACTGGACTGCATTTTTGATTTTCTTTCCGTCGATTTTTGCCTACATTCATTATTCGTCCAACAATTTTGTTTCTTCTTCTTCTTTTCTCCTCGTTTTTTTTCGATGCTGTTCGTCCATTTATTTCACTATCGTGATTTGCATCTTCATCCATTGCATCGCACACCATTGGTCGGTGTGTCGCCGTTGCATCTTTGTCTTTAAATATTTTCGAAACTGAAAATTACGTATCCCACCGATTAACAATATCATTCATGTGAATGGTTATAAATAGACGAATTTCATTCTCCATGGTAGTTACCGTAGTCTTGAAATTTCAACAAAAACAAAACCCAACGAAGACAACAACAAGAGAGACGTGTACAAACACGTCGTGCACGAAAAGATACAGTCACATACACAGACAATGACAGACAGAAAGAAAAAGTTGTAGAAACAAAACCAACAACAACAACAAAAAACAAAGAAAAAAAACCGACAACACTCTCCATTACAGGGAAAAAAAAATCTTCTGTAATAACAATCAAAATAATAATAATAATAATGATAATAAAAATAATCATAATATTCTAGTTGAATCGACGGGTGTTTCATTATTGTGTGTAGAAAGTGAAAGTGTTTTGATATTATTAATGAAAAAAAAGAGCTACAAATAACTTCACCGAGGAAAGGATAAGAAAAAAATTCAAGAAGAAATAAAAAAACGAAAAAAAAAAAACAAAACAAAAAATCGATTAAAGAGCGTAGTTGGAAAAGAGAGGAAAAAGAAGAGAAAAACTGTCAAGCAACTGAAACCGAAAACGAATAGTACCACTAATGACAACAACAACATCAACAACAAAACATCAGAAACTACAACAACGTCAGCCAGCACTAACAGCAACAACAAATAAAGAGAAAAATATCGTAAGAAAAATCAATTGTGAATAAAAATAATAACAACAATTTGCTTCACTCTTCATATTGAAAATAATGACAAGTGGATTGTTTTGAAATTGACATAATTTGCACAACGTTGCTGTGTTTATAGGTAATTAAAACAAGCTAGCTCTGCCGTGTGCCTTTTTTTCGTTGATAATTTTTTCTTCGGTCATTTATTCGTTGTTGTTGTTGGTTTGTCGCCATTCGGTTTTTCTTTTCCATCCATTCTTCATTTCTTCCAATTGCATGTCCGCGTGCGGTCGGTACGCTAAATTTCGAAACGACAATTGTCCACCACGGAGAACTTGACAATAAGCAGAGAGCGAGAGATTGGGGGCAGAAAGAGAGATATTCGTATAGTTCATGGAACTGGTTTCGAATCATTATGATTATTTTATTGTTTTTTCGTAAAATTTTATATTTATTATATTTGCCACTTTGTTGTTGTTGTTGTCGGTGATTCGTTCGTTGTTCGTTTTGTAAAGTTTTTCCGATCATTTTTTCGTTCATTTTTGCGATATTTATTATATTTTTTTATTTATTTATTTTTTTTTTTTTTGTTTAAATGCAAAATAATTGCAAACAATTGGTTCAAGGTGCCATAGGCACACACGGACTCACAGACAATCATACAGAGGCGATTTATATTCCATTCCACCATATGATATTCACAGACTGAATGTGTGCATTTCCATTCCGATCCATCGCATGCTAAGTCCATTACGAAAAAAGAAAAAAAAATCGTACGAATGATTTTCTAGCAGCAACATTGCGCTGCAAATAAATAAATAACACACAAATTATTTATTAAGACTATTAAGATTAGAGTAATTTATAACGTTTGCCGATTTTGTTCTCAATTTGATTTCTGTATGGCGACGCATGCATAGTATTTTTGTTGTTATTCTTCATTTTATTTAATTATATTATTTATATTCAACGTCGACAACAACACCAACAACAACGACGACGATGACTACTATGATAGCGGCAAAACGCAACAAATGAATGTTCTTGTTGTTTTTTTCTTGTTTTTTTTTCTGTTTTGTTTTGTTCTCGCAAAATGAAGCAGAAGCGATCGAGGCGACAGAGCGAAACACGAATACGAAAATCCAAGACGAAAAGCGAAAACGACGATTCAGAGGAACGAATTTCGTTTGCGTTCGAATATGTATTGAGAATGAATAATATTGAAAGAGAGTCTCTTGAAATCGGAAACAGAACGAAGAATTCAACGACAGTAGCACTGATGCAGTATCAGAAGCAGCATCAGCATCAGCAGTTGCAGTTGAAAATATATCGTCAAGATAAAATGTAATTGAAATTAATTGTTAATTAATAGAAATACACCCAAACAATTTCAATGATAATGTGAATGACAATCATTGCAACGATAGCAATGATGGTTGCTGCCCGAAATTGCCTACTCTATTCGACAATCAACGAAAACCATGGTGGCCGTTCTATGACAGACAATTTGAGTTACATTCCGACGACAGGGCTATAATAAAAACACCGGCATATTTTCTCTCTCTCTCTTCGAATCAATAAATAGCACGAAACGAACGGCAATGGAACGAAATATTGAAATGACAGAAAAGAATGAAACAAAAAAAAAAAAAAAAAAAAAAAA
>JANSTV010055992.1:0-12934 GCA_027564135.1 Lestremia cinerea | reverse complement strand
AATGCAGTGATTAAGCGATCAACATACTAAATGGTCGTCGGAACAATGCATAGCAAATGGCTAATGGTGGGTTCTGCTTCGAAAATAAATTCCGATTTGAGCTTCAGTTCCACAGGCAAAGTCGAAACGTAGCGAACCACACATGCCAGAACCTATACCACAAACGGCGACAAACGCATTTGCATTTAATTATCCGAAAAGAGAAAATCATAGCCTCGATTTAGCCTCAGTCATCACGACATGGAATCTCATTATCTGCCGGTGTGTTTTATTCAAATACAAGCTTGAAAACGGCAATACCATCGACACGGAGCCAATCGTCTGGTCGAACAGAGCCAAGCTATGACGACCGTAAACACACGTATGGCTCTTGTGTACACGTCGATGGGCTCAATAAAATGAACCATCGCCGAGTCGAGAGTCAGTCGGCGGGTAAAACCAAGCCTCACATGCCAATCGTCAGTGTTTTCGCGCGGATCTCTTCGATCGGACTGTGTTTGCTTTGCGGTAGAATTTTATTCAAGTTCTTTTTTTGTCGGATTTCGCCCATTTGACTGGGATTTCTGTTGTCTTGTGTGATTTGAACTTCATCAAAAATGGGATTTGCCGCTGAGTCAGCCTGCGTGGTGGTGCTCTTGACAATCGGCTTCGGTCAAGCCATCAAATTGGAACAGAAATATCAATGGAAGAATCTCGAGTTCGCCTGGCCATCGGAGTCAGCCAAAGAGGAGGCGATCACCAGCGGCCGATACGTCGCCTACAACAATTTGCCATTGGGTTTGGACATCTGGAATGATAAAATGTTCATCACAGTGCCTCGGTGAGTCTCATAAATAGCTTTGTAGCTAAGTACCGCCGTCACGTCATGTGATGCCAGAATTTTCGGGCTGCCATGCATAACCACAAATTCAGATTGGGAATGCGTCGAATTAGCCATCTCTGAGTCAGAAACACAATCGTGTCAAACACCTATCGACCACTTGACAGCCTAACGAGCTCCGACAATAGCCGATTGTTTGATGCAAATTGTGGAATTTTAACCTAAATTCGATTACATTTCGAATGCCAAACGAAAAATGACAACAAAAGCGACGGTTCTCCGGTCAAAATTAATTATCGTTATTTCGTTCCGGCGATCATGCGATGCGAAATGTGATGATTGACGAGGTGACACTCAGAACAAATGAGCAAGCAAGAACAACGGCAGCAGCGGCAGCCACAGCAGCCACAACTCATAGGATTGAATGACATCAAGTGTACAAACTCGATGTGTCCGGTCGGCATCGAAGCCAATTCAACGACCGGCTGAGGTCAAGCTTTGTTTTCGAATTTCGAAATGCACTTTGGGCGGTTTGTTTATCGAAAATCGGTCGCGGCGGTAATGGTCCATGCCGCAAGCCAACGAGATGGGTAATTTCATCGAAAACTTGTTAATTGACCATGACGATACGCAATAACCAACCCATGCTTGCCATAGGAAGTGATCGTTTAATTGTTATGTCATTCGTTCATTCAATCATCCGATGATTACCTGTTTTCACTTCTTCTGTTTTTTCTTTGTCATCGCGCTCGGATCACCGTTTCGATAACCGTCCTCGTCGCCGTTTTTGCTTATCGGAACGTTACATAAATAAATCACGTTGAATCGATGCTCGAACTATTTGCGATCTGAACACCGCAATCGATGCCGCCGCCAATGTTGTTTGCTCGAAGCCAAAACTGGTTTCGTGCTCATTGTGCATTCCGAAACTTTGGAGATTTTTCGATTTGCCCGGCCGTTCTGAGAGCTCTGTGCCATTGAGTGGTTTTTAATTTGAGTTGTGGCAGCCGTTGCTCGTTTAACCACCGGCTATGCGAAATGCGGAGAGGAAAAAATCGATGCCAGCAATCGTCATTGAGACATTTGAGGTCAATTGAAATGTAATTGCATTCGATTGGAGATTTATTGAAGGTTTGGTGGTTTACGTTCGTGCGGCGGATGGTGCTCTGACGATGTTGATGTTGAGCGCTTCTGATGATAGTGTTTTGTTCCCAGATGGAAAGCCGGAGTCGCGTCTTCGTTGAACTACATCCGAATCTCCGACCAGAAGTCGCCAGTGCTGGTGCCGTATCCAAGCTGGGAAGCCAACACCATTGATTCGGATGACGGTCCAAAGATCGAGACGACAGGTTAGTTGGAGGAGTGATGCCTTGAAGGAGGAAAGGCTAAGGGTCTGGGTCTGGGTAGTCTCGGTTCGAACGTCTTGGCGTGGGGTTTCGCCTCTTTTCGGAAGCCACCTGGGAAATCGATGAATCTTAAAAGCTTTTCCGGTTTTGGGAAATTGAACGAAAATGACAATGACAAAACTGAAAAACCAAATCCTGGGGGGCTTAATTACGGACAGACTCCGAATAACTGTGGAGGGGGTACACCAAATTCACTCAATCTCCCTCGAACGGCAATTCACCTGCACGGTCGATGTTGAGGTTTGCCGGATTGATCGATGGAGTTGGTTTCGCTAACTGAACATCATTCTTTCAGGTGGGCGAGCTGATGCCCCAAAAGCGAGCAAAACCGAAAGCGCTTTGGCCGACAATTCGACAATTATTTCAACTTTCCGCATTCGCGTCGATGAATGCGATCGCCTCTGGGTCATGGACACTGGTTTGGCAGACATTTTGGGTAATCCAAAGCAAATCGCTCCACCCGCTTTGGTCGTTTTCGATCTGAAAACTGACAAATTGATCAGACGCTTCGTCATTCCCGAAGATTACATCAAAAGTGACACATTCTTCGCCAACGTCGTAAGTGCTTTCTGCCGTTCAACACGTTCAACATCGATTCTCAATCGAACGGATTCCTTTCAGATTGTCGATGTGAATAAAGATCAATGTGAGAACACCCACGCTTACGTTCCTGACTTGGGTGCGTACGCTGTGGTCGTGTATTCATTCAAGGACAACAAATCGTGGCGCGTTCATCACAATTACTTCCACTTCGATCCATTGCACGGCGACTACAACGTAGCTGGAGTGAATTTCCAATGGACGGATGGTGTCTTCGGAATGGCATTGGGACCAATCAAGTCCGATGGGTAAGTTATACCAAATCCTCTATGCTCTAATGCAACGATGATTAACGCTTCCGCCTCATTACCCCAGATCACGCTCAGTGTATTTCCACGCATTGTCCAGCACGAAAGAGTTCGAGGTATCCAACAAGGTGCTTCAGAATGAGACCTATTCCACGAGCTCAGCCGCCTATTTCGACTACAAATATCTTGGCGATCGTGGCCCCAATGGACAAGCCACGGCCGAGCATTTTGACGAAAAAACCAACGTGGTCTTCTATTCGCAAGTGAACAAGGACGCCATTGGCTGTTGGAACACCAAGAAGAACTATACCATTGACACTCAAGGTCTGGTCGACTCTGACAGCGACGCACTGGTCTTCCCTAACGATTTGAAGGTCGACCGCAACGGAAACCTCTGGGTGCTTTCTGATCGCATGCCAGCCTTCTTGCTCAAAAGCCTCAACACCGATGAATACAACTATCGTGTTCTGACAGCCAAGACATCCGATGCCATCCAAGGTACTCCGTGTCAAGAGTGAATTCATCCATCACCGTTTTGGGTTCGAATGTTTCTGCACCTCATCAAATTCCTATCGATTCATCCATCCTTTTTGGATTCGTTTAAATTTCCCCATTGTTTTTGTATTTTTCCCAAATAAACGATTTCAATACAAAACGAAAACCTTGTCGATAACCGTTCTTGATGACTGGCGTGAAGCTGGCTCCGAGTGATTCGGTGAACGCAACCGCAATGCCTTTCCAGCAGTTTGATATTTTGAATGACGTACGGTCCGCTTTGACAACTCTCTGTTTGTTTTTAATTCCATCGGAATACGATTGAAGAACGATAAACGCTAGGAGAGCGACATCGTAGCTGCTGCGTGGCGATAGACTAAATACTCAGGATGGAAGTAGATCGTAGAAGCTCCAGCGAAGACAATAATTTGATTATTGACGAGGATGAAGAAGTCGACGTGATTGTAATCATCGAAGAAAAGGCAGGGGCCTTGGCCAAAGACAGTGAGATGAAAGCTGGAAAAGACAGTGAGAAGGTAGAGGGAGCCGTCCCAGAAACTGATGCAAGTCGGGCGCCAAGCAAAGACCCGAAAGACGCACAACCGGTCAAAAGCGTGTCATCCCCAAAACCAAAAAAAGTTGAATCGAGTAGCGCAAAACCATCGAAAGGCTCGATGAAGAAGACGCAATACTTTCGATTGGAATTACTCAAAAACAAAAAAGAACCATCGCTGAGTGTGAGTTTGCTTCATTACAGTTGGGAATCGTGATACTTACTCCAATGCAATTCCATTTTCAGATCTCGGCCAAATTGTCTCAGTTCTACAACATGCATTTGTTTTTTGTGCCCGGCATGCTGGCCGCTGAATTGCAATCGCCCTATCCCACTCCGCCAGCACTACCAGATGTCAGTTTGGAGCAATTGCTCAACTGGCCCGGCATCGCTATGACAGTCGCTTTTCGCGATATCACCTACACCCGACGCATAAGTCCTAACTACAAACGCAATATCATCTACGGTGAAACGATGGACATCAATATGGATAAGAGTGCCAACACCACAGAAACCCGACGCTTCACACAAATGAGCTCCATCAAGCCCGGCTCTTTGATATCGAAGAAAGTCTTCGAGGAATATCTGGGCGCCATCGAAGATGCCATGCGACTGATTGACGTTTCAAAGTCTCGTGCCATCGAAATGCAGTTGATTTTCAAAATGATCAAAGAGGATATTGCCATTTTGCCGAATTTATATTTGAAATCGTCCTTTTCTCGATTTGCAAACAAGCAAAAGTTCTGGCGATTGTTCGAAAATGACGGTCACTATAGAGACACACAGCGGAGGATGAAAGCTTGTCTACGCGAAACTGTCAATCCGGAGATTCAATTCACCATCGAGCGATGCAGTTTCCTCTATGAGACGCTCAACTACTGGGAGCCGGAGCTCTTGGAGTATTTCGAAGCGTTGTTTGTTCGCCATGACAAAATTGCCTTGAACAATTTGAAGGAAACATTCAAGAAATGCATATCCTTCACGTGCCTCATCTGCAATCAATCATTCCACGGAGTGCTCTGCATTTATGCGATCAAAGCGCATTTACCTAAGCATTTCTACGATAAGAATTGGGATTGTGCCAACTGCCAGACCTCATTTTCCCAATTCGATTTAACCAAAGTTAAATGGCAGCACATCTGCCCAAGCGAAAAATGAAGTACCTTCAAAAGCCACTTAGTGGATTTCTACAGCCATTTGACAGCCATCTTATTCTTACTTTTTATACAACGAATAATAAACAATTATGATCTTCTGAATAAACTCAAAAATAATGAAAAATAGCAAATTCAATACACGTAATCCTCATCGTTCACATCGTCGTCTGGCTCAAAATCTTCATCAAAGTCATCATCCTCTTCGTAGGTTTTCTTCGGTTTCTTTTGGCCGACCTTCTCGACCGCGTCCTCGAGCTTCACCTCAGTGGTGCTGGAACGATGGTGAAACACGAACGAAACACATTTTGTGATGTCCCATGCCTGGCTCAAAGCCACATCCGGAATGCCCTTGTTTTGCGCGCAGTGGAACCATTGAGACAAATCGGACGTACAATCTGATGATTCGGGTGGCAGCTTAACTTGAATGTTGTTCACGCAGCGGTTGCATTTGAATCTGTTTGAAGGAGAAATAGAGTCAAAGACGTCTTGGGTCACATAGGGAATCAACTAACATTGTGTGGGTGTCGGAGACACAATTCTCGTCAATGCTGAACAAGTCCCGTAGGTCGTCCTTGGTGAAATGACGCATCGAATCGTCATTGTCGACGACTGTGTTTGACAGTGCCTTCTTGTGGGTTTGTCGCTGGAAGATTTTCTCCTCGATTGAACCGGTGGCTAGCATTCGATAAATGAAACACGGCTTCTTCTGACCATCCCGCCACACACGAGCCATTGCCTGTGAGAAAATGAATCACTCGTACTTTCTTCAGATTTGTGGGGGAAGATGACTCATACTTGCTCATCATTTGCAGGATTCCAGTCCGGGTCGAACATGATTAAGCGATTCGCGCCAATCAAATTCAGACCGCATCCACCTGCTTTGGAGCTGAGCATGAAGAGAAACAAATTTGAGTCAGGTTTGTTGAATTCATCGACCATTTTGCTGCGCTTCTTGATCGTCATGGAGCCGTCCAATCGGGTGTAAAAGTATCCACGTTTCCGACTAAGTCGCTCGAAGAGATCCAACGTTTGTGTGTAGTTTGACACCAGTACGACTTTATCGTTGGTATTGGCTTTGACATGAGCCAAAATGATATCCAGCAATAAGAGCTTTCCACCCAATTCCGGTCGGAGGTCTCTGAAATGAAGAATGACTTATTAGAAATCGATCGTGAAGTGAGTTTGTGCTTCGACCAACTTCTTATTGTAACCTGGCGGCATCAATTTAATCGCGTTTTCGAAACCTTCGCCTCCCTCCAAAATTTTGTCGTAAACCAAATCGGGATGACTGCAAAGCTTCTTCAGATTCGTGATGCTACTCAATGCACTCAAACTGGCCTTTGACTGGCCGAGAACGTTTTTCTTTAGTGAGTCCGATTTGAGGAAGTTTTTGTAGAGTTCCATTTGCAATTCGGACAATTTCACGCAAATCACCATTTCGAATTTGACCGGCAAATATTTGGTTAGAATTTGATTGGTGCGACGAATTAGGCATTGATTGACGATGTTGGTCAGGGTCGTTAGGCGTTCGGTGGCCTTTTCACGTTCCTTTTCGCTAGAACCTGCATCTTGTCCACGCAAAATGGTGTTTTCGTACTGGCGTTTGAATTCCTGACGTGTGCCCAACATGCCTGGATTCACAAAATGAATTAGACTGTAGTACTCTGTCAGATCGTTCTGAATGGGAGTTCCCGACAGAAGAACTCGTCGCTTCGTCTTCAGTCCCATCAAGGCAGTGTATGTGAGGTTCTCGCAGTTCTTCAAGCGATGACCTTCGTCACACAGGAGCAATCCCACTTCCGAGGCCGTCAAAATCTGCGAGTAAATTCGGAATGTTTCGTAGCTGATTATCAGCACCGGTGTGCCAGTGCGCTGGCTCTGATTCGCCATGTATTGCTCGAGAATTCGAATGGTGTCCTCTTTCGACCCGTTTTCGATTGCGAGGGCATTCACCCGATGTCCTAGCCACTTGCCGAATTCATTGTACCAATTCTTGACGAGTGAACTCGGGCACACGATAACCGCCTTGTTGATCAATGGCTTGCAGTCAGGTCCCTGACGCAACAACGTCCAAAGCAATGTGATACACTGGAGTGTCTTCCCGAGGCCCATCTACGAAGAGAGTTCATTAAAAACTGCGTAGCACAACCGTCAATCCACTTACCTCATCCGCCATGATGCATCCATTGAAATCGCCTTTGCCTCCCGTCACACAATCATACATGAAACGAACACCATCCCGCTGGTGCGGACGTAAAATGTTCCCCACAACGGGATCCACGACAATGTGCACCAGAATCTTCGTCTTATCCGTGGACAACTTGTCCTGCTGATTGTATTCGGGCGGCGAGTATAGAACCAGTGCGTTGCAAGCGTTTGGGTCGTGTAGAGCTCGCCGCAACGAACTGCGTTTCACACCCAAAGTTCGATTGCCGAAGTTGTCTGGCACGTAATCGGGAATCGGGCATTTGAACGGTTTGCTCAACACACGCGCGATCAAGTCTTCGTAATCCGTCGAGGATACGAACTTTCTTGTTGACGTCATAAGACGTTTTTTCGGTTCATTCTCCTTCAGATGATCGCGGCATTTTCGACCTTTCCCCGATGATTTCAGGAAGGGACTTTTGAATGCACTGTTTACTGCATTTTCATTCAACGGTCTATTGGTCAAAGCAGATGACGATGTTGCCGTTGTCATTGCTGTTCCCAATGATGATGAAGGCGCTGAAGAGCCAGCAACTTGCACACGACTCGGTGCTAAACTTCGGCGCTGCGATGAAACAAAGTAATGAACAAACGAGATCTAAGTTAAAAATGACGATTATCGACGCTACCATTTTGAACGCAGCGCATCTAGCGCTCTCAAATTCGAAATATTTCAGAAGCCACTCGATCGTTCTCCAGCAGTAAACACATGAACTATCCAACTGAATCGGCGCTCACTGTCAACAACAAGAGGAAAACTGTCATTTCGGTCACTTCCCGCCCAAAGTCAAATTATTGACATATCATACTGCTCGAAGAACACCCCGAGGAATTTTACGGCATACCCGCCAACGCGTATGAAAATTAGGGAAAGTTTGACCGCAAATCGTGATCAATTTTGAGAAAACTGGTTTTCCTTCAGTCGGAAACAAGATCGGAGCGATCAATTGTTCAAAATGCGCGCATTCGAATGCACTTCGAGCAGTTTCGAAACCATCTTCACTGCGATGACATAACCTGAAAGCCAAAACTAAAAATAAAATCTCTGAACGACAGTCACACACAGTGTCAGCGAAATAGCAAAGGTTTTCGTTGCATCGACGAGAATTTTGTAAATTCCACGAAGACTCAGCAAATTGATTTGAATTTTGTGATTTGCGAACGGCGAAAATCATCCAAAACACGATGGCTTTGCGAATGATGAAATTGTCGAGAGGTCCTTTGGCACCAGCGTTGATTCGAGTGGGTATTTTCGACGAAAATGATTTTGGATAAAATTCCTTCCTCATCTGTCAGAGTGTTGTTGTTACATAATGACAGTAGATAAGAAATGAATTTTCATTTTTCCGCATAATTTTCATGGGATTTCCCATTGATATCGTTTCAAACAGAGCTATACGAGTGCAGCCGATCCGGAGGTGGCCCACAAGTCGCCCTTGCAGAAGAAACATGTGGTAATTATTGGTTGTCACTCGGCATGTGTCTGACCGACTCGATTCATTCGCCAATTTATTCGCAGTCGCCCATCCCGAAAGCGCAGTTCGGTGGACGATTCTCGGTGACAATGTTGCCCGGAGGAGGCATTGGACCCGAGCTGATGGCACATGTTCGGGAAGTTTTCAAAGTAGTTGGCGTTCCGGTCGATTTCGAGGTCATCGACATTGATCCCAGCAGCGAGGGCAATGACGATTTGGAATACGCCATCATGTCCATCAAGAGGAACGGTGTTGCCATCAAAGGTTCGTTTCCTCAACGGGCGATACCCACAGTTCTCTCACCTAAAACATTTCAATTGAAGGAAACATCGAAACAAAAAGTGAAGCGACCGACACCGTCTCCAGAAATGTTGCATTGAGAAACGAATTGGATCTGTACGTCAATGTGTTGGAATGCAAATCCTACGAAGGAATCCCATCCCGACACTCTAACGTCCATATCGGCATTGTGCGACAAAATACCGAAGGCGAATACGCCATGTTGGAGCATGAGGTGGGTGACAGGTTTGCGGCAATCAAGCATTCTGATGAAGCTAACGTTGTCTGCGATTTCAGAGTGTTCCCGGTGTAGTGGAGAGCATGAAAGTCGTGACAGCTGAAAACTCCGAGCGAGTTGCTCGGTACGCCTTCGAATATGGTGCGTACCAAAAGCGGAACTATTAAATGGCAATTTATGGACGACGTTCCTCTTATTCTCCAACAGCCAAGTCCACTGGTCGCACAAAAGTGTGCACCATCCACAAGGCCAACATCATGAAGATTTCCGATGGCTTATTTCTGGAAACATCCCGACGTGTCGCCAAGGATTATCCCGAAATCAAACACAGCGACATGATCATCGATAACTGTTGCATGCAGCTGGTGTCGAATCCACATCAATTCGAAGTGATGAACATGACCAACTTGTACGGAACAATTACGTCGAATGTCATTTGCGGTCTGATCGGCGGAGCTGGTTTGTTGTCGGGTCGCAACTACGGTGATCAGGTGAGTGTCATGTCAATATTTGGGCAGAGCAAACATTCAAATGTTGGGCGTTTCAGTACGCCATTTTCGAGCCCGGCACCCGTAACACTGGCACAGCCATTGCTGGCAAGAATATTGCCAATCCAATTGCGATGTTGAACGCTGCCGTTGACATGCTGAACCATTTAGGACACAAAACCTATGCCGAAGCCATTTCCGACTCGATTTACAAGACAATCTGCGATGATCGAATCAGGACACCAGGTCAGTTGGTCATAGTGGATCTTACAGTCGTCGTGTTTCACGAATGTTCCCACACTCACACCGTTTCCTCTCGCAGATTTGGGCGGCACCAATTCCACCACCGATGTCATCCAAAACATCTTGAAACATTTGGCCGAGAAAGACATCCAATGGTAATTGTTCACTTTTATCTTGCCAAACCCAAAAAACCAGCACCGAAATATTTAATTATATTTTTCACTTACTTTTTTTTCAAACACAAATTACGTTTGTTCGAGATAGATGCTCGAGATGCTATCCATTTTGCGCTTCTCTAGAGCTTTCGTTTCTTTTTTGTTCGTTTTTTTCCTTCTCTTTGTTAAATGTTTTATCCGCTTTCAATTGATCAACGCAATTGACGATTATGATTAATGTTAATTATTAGTTAAGCGTAGCATTTTAGAGACATCCAGACTTAGAGCAAGCCGCTCGCTGCATCCAAAATGTCATTTTGTCGATTTTCTAGCTGGAAATTCTGTTGTGTAAATAATTTGCTCGCGAGAAATCCAGAATATCCTGCCTGTCGTCCATCCCATTCACTCTCTAGTCCATCGCATATACTCGATCCTTCTTCCGCTCATCCTCTCTTTCTCTTCTCGCATTGGAACGAATATTCTGCTCATCTACTTTCTGTTCTACGTCCGATTGAGTAAAGACGCACAAGTTGATGGGCCCCCTTCTCAAAAACTTGTTCGTTCCGTCTCGCATTCGCCGTAAATAAGATCCATCTGTTTTGAATTGCTTGGCTAACTCTGCACGACCGATTTGTTGATGATGTTTTTTTGTTATTCTGCAACAAACCAACGCACACACAAAATCTAGGTAATTTTATCGTTTCGTTTTCATCATCATTATTCAACTGCATCCAATCATTTCTGAATCATCGGCAAATCTCATCTAGAACACTCAGTCATCCTCTTCATCAATCAACCATCTCGAAGCGCATTCAACAGTTCAATTGGTATAACATAGCGCGAAGATTACGAAGCATCTTCATTGTTAATATTAGTTGTAGAGCGCATGTGCGCAAATGCCCAGCCGAATCGTCCCGGGTGGGAATGAGCGAAGCGCTTCGATTCGTTTGAGCATTTGCGAACGAATGCTTTGCCTGACCGCCTGTCACATTTTTGGTATTCAGTAGAAAAAAGCTAACGTATTTTTGGTACAGAAACTTGTAGTCTAACCAAACTGTAGTTTTGTAACAAAACCGTTTTTTTTTCTTCCAAATTTTTTTGTTCAAAATTTCGTTTTTATCATAATTTGATCGAAGCCATTCCCCTTCGCAGTGTCCCAAGTGAATTCAAGGAACTAACCATGATTTTTTCCCCATTTCTATTTTTTTAACAGGCGAAAAATTAACTTGCTTCGAAATTAGACAAATCATTTCAAAGAAACCTCAAATTTCATTCAAATAACAAATCAAACTCACCCAAACATTCAGAAAAGATTAGACAAAATTTCAAGAAATTATCGGGAGCGTTGGTATTTCGGCAAAAAAAGAGCAGTGAAGTAGAAATCAAGAGCTAATCGCATACATTCAAGTAACTATCAACATTACATTAACAAAATTATATATTGTTGTTTCGTTTTTGGAGCCAAAAGTTGATGATGTTCGTCAGCTTCGAAGCAGAGTGCGTTTGAACGGTGGTTGTTGATTTTGAAATCGAAGCATTGTGTGATTTGGTGGGGCATCGAATAACCGATTTTGTGGCAGCTTCCTAACGGAGAGGGGGCTGGCGAGGGGGACTCTTGGTGTTTTGTTCGAGGAACCGTCGAAGACAGACGCTTGGATCAGTCCTCTTTGTTCGTTCTCAGTGGAGTGTGCACAATAAAATGCCCCCCTATTTGTCGTTTTGAATTTGGTTGCCTTCTGTCCTCTTACGTAACTGCTCGCCGTTCTTTTGTTTATGATTTTCGTTCTGTTTTATTGCGCTAATCGACGTTCAGAGATCTTTCTTCCGAGATGCGCCATCTTTAAAAGCCAATTGGATCCCGATCCAGGGAGCAACACCCCCCTCAGTCCATTTATCCGTTTCGATTATTTTCAGTATTTTTTTCTCCTTTTTTTTGGATTATTTTGTTTTTCTTCTCACTCTCTCTCTTTCTCTCGCCTTCTCTCAATATTTGATAAGAAATTATCGACAAATATTTACGAAAATTGTTATTTAAAAAAAAATAAATAAAAACAAAGCAAAACAAACATTGAATTCAGAGTTCGTTGAATTGTATATAAAATTTTAATTGAATTACAAGAAAAATGTTAATTGGAACTTGTCATCCAGACGAATCATAATGTAATTATATTATAATTATTTCAATAAAATCTTTGAAAGAAATGTTGAACTGTTGTTTTTGATGGGACTTGCTCTTCCAGTAGCCGCTGGTCAGGAGCGCAACAAGGTGAAAATTGTAAATGAAACGAGTCGGCGCTACAATTGACGAATCCTTTATTCATTCAAATTGAAAACAATATTCCTTCAGGTAATTTCATGAATACAAATTCCATTGTAAAGATTCCCATGAGATAGTCCCGAAATGCATGGCGTGTTGGAGCTGCCTCGCCAATTTGATGCTGAGGTTTTCGGTAAAAATGTGACAACAATGCTTGCGCGTTTCAATGATTTTCAATTCAACAAAAAAAAAATACCTTCATTGAAATACAAATTTGGTAAATCGCATCGAAAAATACAATGTTTGTGACAGTTT
>JANSTV010055981.1:0-12938 GCA_027564135.1 Lestremia cinerea | reverse complement strand
AATTTCAAATTTTTGTACGTCACTTGTTCGACATTGAATCCAATGGTGGGTATCGTCGTGACCACTTCGCCGACTTGTAATCGATACAGGATGGTTGTTTTGCCGGCTCCGTCCAAGCCCAAAATCAAAATGCGCATTTCACGTGAACCCAACAATCCACGAAAATAACTCATTAGGCCACCTGCAAATCAACCAAAGAGAAACCATTCAAATTCACGCGATCATCCACGAACAATTACCGTTTCGAACGTCAATTGCTGGACCATTCGACGTAATCAACAGAAATATTGCGATATCGCTGCCAGCCAAACAGAATGTTTGACATTTCAATCGTTGGTGTTTGCTGCTGCATGCCATTGACTTACCCATTTTTTCGTTTTTTCGTTGCAAACTAAACTCAGAATTTCATAAAAATTTGATCAAATTCACGTTTTGCCGAATGGCTCGCGAAGCGGAATGCTCGATGGATTTCTCGCGGATTTTACCCAAATGCAATTTGCTCGTCTTTCAATTCTTCTTCGTTTTTTTGTGTGCTCGCTCTTTGACAACGTAAACTCAAAATCTGACAACGTCCAATCCACAACGGCGTTCAGTTCTGATGGTGCGTTCACACCATCAATGCGACGTTTTTGAACGTTTTTGCTTAGCGCAACGTTACTTTTTCAAATATTCATTTTGTCAGCTTCGTTACAAAATCTCTCTTTGTTATCTCTGCGGTTGCTTCTTGATCTGTTTAATATGCAAAGTTGATCGTAGTTTTCCTTTCTGTCTTCGCGTAGTACTTCCGACGTTGATGAGTTGAAATTCTACACCCAACTGATCATGTGGACTACTGGCATTTCTTGTGGTGGTTTGCGTAATTTTGTCTGGCAGAACTCTTCACTCATTGGGGTTGGTCTTTTGTCGCGATTGAAAGACGCTAGATTCGGTTTTGCTCAGGAATTTGGATGGAGGTCAGCCATCTATCGATTCATAGTTGTCTGTTGATGGTTTTTTGTTTAGGCAAAGAACCATAAAAGGTTTTGTTGTTGTAGTTGAGCATTTTATAATGTACAAAATTTCCGAGAATTTCGTGTTTGAAATTTGTTTCCTCGCATGTAATATCTTCTCTTCCGAGTCAAGCGGAGCAGCGATGACGTGCAAGGAAAAACAAACGAAGCACAACTGTCGTTTTGTCAACATATTCCAACGAGCATCGATCATCGAAATTAAAAATGAATTGAGTGCTATCAAATCAATCGAAGCCAAACTCTTTTATTTGCCTCAATGAACACAATTACACAACATTCGAGTCGTTTTGTCGACAAACTGTAGTAAAGCGAAAATTTCGATCGAAGGGAACTGGATTTGGTGGGATTTTTACGACTTTACGAAGTAGTCGACTTTGTCAGCCGCCTTGAACTCGTAGGGTGTAACTTGGTTGGAAGGTATGAAGTGAATCGGCATCAGAATGTATGTGATATCACCGGGAACGTTCAAATAGAAGTCATCGATGTTGTTATCTCGATAACTGGAAACCTGATCGTCAGTGCTGCGGTCCCGGATATAACGAACCAACGCATCCAGCGTTGTGAAGCGCTTCAGCTGTGCCTCCTGCGAGTTCAACAAGTAATAGATCGTCTGCCCGTTCGCCTCGTTTTGTCTGAAGAATGCCATGACATTCGCCTGGCCAATGATCACTCCTTCAGTGACCGTAAAAAAATTGTTCAAAAGCCGCACTTAAGCCATCCAGACATTTTCATAGATCTGCTTGAAGCTTGAAGATTCTGTTCAATAGGCTGTCCGACACCAGACTCAAGTCTGTACTTTCAGATAGCTTCCAGACGGCTATCCTGGATATAACAAGGCTCTGAAGTCTGCTTTGACTCTGGTCGCCGCGGGCCACAGTCGTTTGAGTGTCGTCGTCTTTATCCTCCGAGATGTTGTTTGCCACGTCATTGGCTGGTGGCTCTGGAGTCGTAACTGTATCCGTCATTGGCGTGTTTGTCTCGTCATTTATATCCACCGTAATCTCGTCATACATCATGATGTCATCAGCTCTGAGTGGTTTGTACAACATCAGACACTTTACGAAGATTTTCACACACATTGCGAATCTTCTTTGCGTTTTTCTTCGTTTGCGTTGATGGAAACGCGCGTAACTATATCTGACAGCGGAATTGAGCCGCACAATTCATCGTCGGTGATGAGTTCAACGATTTTGTTGTAGTATCGCCGGACAGCGTATTTGTGAGGAAAATTCAAAAAGTTCAGTTCGGGCGGTGGACAGAGCGCTTTGAAGAGAATAATCGTAATTAGCTTCAGAATTCATTGGCACTTATTTCACGGGCCAAACCTACCGTACATTTCTTCGAAAATCGTCGCTGTTTGAACCTCATGCAAAGGCCGTCTCGCTATTTCGAAGCCAAGCATCACCCCAACTCCCACCGCAACCACCGTGAAAAGTTTCTCAGGTTTCTGTAAGAAGATAATTCCACATAGCGGTACAGCACAGACATTTCAAAGGCGTACTCACCTTGAATGAGAATCGACGGCTCTTCATCCTCGAAAACAGGGGTTGCAACATACCTCGATAGCATTCCCCCAATCGTGGCATCAGGACCTCCATTGTCCATTTGTACGGATGCCTGGCGTAGATCGACCAGTCTAGCACCAAAACCTCTGCTACGTTCCCATTCAGCAAAATGCCTAGAACGAGCGACCTCAAAGTAACGCCTCGTCACGCGGTTTAATCAACGAAAACTCACTGTTAGCGATTTTCAACCAGTCGTGGCGTTTAAACGAAGAACCATGATAGAGGCTGATGATATCGATCGCTGCTGAGCCTTTGAAAATCGTTTCGATCCAAGGTGGAATCAGCAATCCAAATTTCAACAGGTCGTTTTCGAACATTTCGTTGAAATATTTTTTCGAGACCTTGACGAATGCGTTTGAGTGGGCATCGTATCGTCGCAACTTGATATTTTCGCAGTTGACGTATAGCGGACCGGCCGGGAGGATAAGCAGCGTCTCGACACCCTCTTTCCAATCGGGTTGGTTATCTTGGAACAGAGTTGACACCCGATCCTCCATGAGAGGCATTGGGGTTGGCTCCGCTGCAATGGAATCAGAATTAGACAGCCGCTCGGTAGATGCTTCCTGCTCTATTCTTTTCACACAAAGACATCGAGACTATTTGAGGGTCGATTGCCGTTGAACCTAAACATTTGAAAGTATGCATTTTCCATACAAATTTTCAATAAATTATCGAAAAACAAGGTTTTTTTCAAAAATAAATGTTTCGCCTAGCGGTTTAGTTTATCCACGATGGACGGTAGACCGTTCAAAGAGACTTCAGTGTTCGTTCATTGTGTGACGATTCTCGCAACTTTTGTCTCACTTCGAATGCCTCCAATTGAGAAAATCACCGAAAAAATTATGAATTGAATCATTTCAATTCTCCGCAGAAAAAAAGAAGCAGTGGCACGTTAATCGACAGGTGAAACATGACTGAGGAACCTGTCGATGCTTCTCGGCTTGCCAAATTTTCTTGGAGAATCTTTTGGCAAACAAATGACGAACGAACCAAACCAAAGATGATTTATCCCGAGTCTCGCGCCATCTATTTGCAAGCAATTCAATCAGCACTGGTCTCATTGTGTTTACGCGTTGTCGCCGTCAGAATGCCGTCGTCAAGCAACGGCACATTGGATCCGAACAATCGAATCGACAGAGCCGCCAACAGACACCGACAGAATCAAACCGTATCGGTTAAGGGAGAAAGTCTCGCAAGTCACCCCAAACCGGCTCATTCTGACATTGTTGTTCGGATCTTCCGATACGATCTTCCGGCAACCGACTTGTTCCAATCTTCCGGTGATCATCCTCCACTCCTCTGATCCGCGATAAAATCTTCCAGGTCATGATCCGATCAGACTCCCTGGCCATGAATCCGACAGAAATTGATTTTTTGTTTCGTTTTTACCAATTAAGCGTTACTGGAACAAATGCGGCCGATAAAATTCAGTTACAATCAATGTTTTCTAAAAGGAGCCAAAAAAAGAAAAAAAAAACAAAAATGCGGCAGCGAAATCGATAATCAAATTGGAAAAAGTGCAAAAATATTATTTCGAAACAATAACAAGTGAATTTCTGACAGTGGTCGCGTAATCGGCGACGACGACACATCAATATTCCAGACATACAAAGTCCATCGGCTAAGCTCAACCCATTTCCATCGCGAGAAACGACAACAAATACGATTTTTTGCTCGTCCCTCGGAATCGAACTTAGGAATGAACCACGACTGTCGTCTGACCCATGGGTCGGCTGCAGGCATGTAATTTCATCAAAATCGAACGTGTTTTCCGGAAAGTGTCGCAATAAGGAAGAGTTTGCTTGTCGAATTTCATTTTAGATTTTGGCGGGATCAACGGTCATCTGGCGAATGAACACGTCCACTCTCGCTTTTGAGCGATTTGCTGTCGTTTTTGATAAGGTTGAGTTGGATGGGAGAGGGGCCTATTTCCAATATGATAGACATGTGGTGGACAGCCTTATGTTTTCATCATCGGAGAAGGCCAAGAGGAGTGGGCCAACTCCTTGCTCGATGACAATACTGTGCCCCTCTGAATCAAATGAGGGGGAGGGAAATGAATAATTTCCTTCAAAATAGGACCCGCCCATTAATCAGAAGCGATATCACCGCTCGCAAAAACAATAAGTGGATTCATGCATGTGATCGCAATGAATTCAAATGTGCAATCATTAAACAGTGAACCTTTGAAGATCGCGGACTTAAAAACAAATCAGTCGTTCAAATTGATTAGATTCTCAATATTCCTCTACGCTAATATCGAGGAGAAGCAAGCTTTTCCCGGATCGTTTTGTTCCCGAAGAAAAGTACCAAATACCGCTGATTTCATGTGTTATTCAAACAACGCCACTAGAATGGGTGAGTACCGTTTAGTTTGCCTGTGACCGGCAGTCTGAAAATCTCCGAAAACTGTCCGCTTACCTGCGTCGCACGTCGGTGCAAATGCATTCTGAGACGTCACCCAACAGAGGCTGTGCACAATTGTCGTCGATTCTCCTCGGCGAAAATAACAAAAGGAAAAAAAACGTCGAAGAAAAGATGAGATAATTTTTTTTTTGTCTCAAATCCGATGTGTACTTTGCCCCCGATGCGAAGTGAAAGACACAAAAATGTTTTCGTTCCATTTCACTTGTGCGAATGGCAGCGGCAGCTGAAAAAACGAGAGAAAAGATTCTCAATTTTTCGAGTCAAAATAAAAACGATTTTGTTATTTTCGTGTTCATTCACATCTCGCATGCACGACGGTTTCGAAATCATGAAAATTCAATTCCCCGAAAGCAGATTGAGGGTCAGATCTACGAGTGAAGGGTCGTTTCGATAGTGTTCTAACCTCGTCTGTTCGAGACGGTTGCTTGTTGGGTCTCGACCACTCCGAATGCTCCTTCCCAAACACACACTCTGTCATTGTATGGGTCCCGTTCAGATGCATCACATGCTCGTCTCGACCTTCATGCGTTCGCATACGTTCAGATCATATTTGTCTTTTGCGTGTCGTGCGTCTCGTGCATTTTGCTGTTTCAAGTGCAATTCTTCACAAAAGCAACAACAAACAATTGGCAATTTCCCATTATTTGCAAAATGAGTGGACAATTGGCGACAGTTATTGGTTTGTTATTGTTTTTTTTTCTGTCTATTCCTGCGGAATTGTTTTACTTTTTTTCGAAAATAATTTTCTTATCGCTCGTGAAATGCGAGTTGGCTGCCAATTGGGAACTTCTCCAACAGGCGATTGACGGACAGTTTATTAATAAAATTCAGCGCGTCGATGAAAAACAAGAAAAAACGTCGAGATAAATGGTGACGTCGATTTCGATTCGTTTCAGTCAATGGGCAAGCAAAGCGACAAAATGCGGGCCTCCCGAAAATGGAATCTCTGGCTCGCATTCGAAGCATCCCGTTGGTGGAGAGTAGCGTCAAAACGGCCGAATACGTTTACACTGAATTGAAGGTGAGTCCAGAGTATTAGTTGTCCTCGGTTCGATTAACCTCCATTTCGTTCAAAAGGCTCGAAACAACTTCCTGAACTGGAGTTTTGGAACAGCCGAAGGTGTCTTCTCCGCGGCTGTGGATTCTGTTCGTCCAGCCGTGCGAATCATCGAGGGTCCATTGAATCGGATCGATCAATTGCTCTGCACTAGCTTGGATTTGGTCGAGCAGCGAGTTCCATCGGTTTATCTTCCGCCGCAGCTGGTACGATGCCGATCGATGTCAACGTTCATTTCGTGTTGAACAATATTCCGTTATTTTCAGATTTTGTACAACACAAAGGAATACATGTCCGACCATTTGGTGCGACCGGTGCTCAAACGAGCCGGTTCCGTAAAACAGATCAGCACGGCTGTCCTGGAGAATCGTGTCTCAACCTACGCTGCGGATAAAATCGAAGATGTTATCGACGTTGCTGACAAATACGTCGAAAGATATTTGCCGCAAGGCGATACCGATCAACCTGACGGTAAGTCATCGAACAACTTGATTGTTCAACTTCCTCAAACACTCGATCGAACAACTTTGTCATTGCGACATTGTAATTTAATGAGCCGAAATCGTTTTGCCATTGAATTGCTGATTCGTTGAAATGCCATCATTCAAAATCCAATTGTAATCTCAAGTGCACCCGGCGAGGTTATCGCCAGTCGGTGAAAAAGTTAGCCGACGAACAGTCGAACAAACAGAAATAAAAAGAGAGAAACAAAATGGTCACAAATTCCAAACCATGCATTTTGCACATGGTTTCGCGCAGAACGGCTTATTCAACACAGCACGACTAATCAATTGGACTTTTATTCCCTTTCTGATGCTCGACAGCCGCTCAAAATAACGATGATAACGAAAGCCGGGCCGTTCACACGTTTCACAAGGGTCAGAGATTCTCGAGAAAATTGAAACGACGATTGACACAGCGCACAATTGCCGAGGCTCGGGCTCTGAAGAAACAAAGCAAAGAAGCGATTCATGTCTTGATTTACGCCGTTGAGTTGGTGAGTTTCTTTGCATTACTTTGAGAATAGGACAAACTTTACCTTGAATCCATTCGACAGCTCGCAACCGATCCAAAATTGGCTTTACAGAAAACAAAACAGTTGTGGGCATTGTTGAGTCAAGATGAACCAGAGAATCAGGCCCGACCGCAAACCATTGAGGAACTCATTGTGTTGATCACCCGCGAATCAGCCAGGCGACTCGTTCATTTGGTGAATTTCTCCGTAAATACGATCTCGAAAGTACCCAGGTTTGTTTCAGTTGATTCTGCTCTCTACGCCATCAAACTCTAACGCCCCGCCCCCTCTTCCAGCTCGGTGAGAGATCTGCTTCACCAATTCCTCTTCTACAGCGATTCGATAGTCAAGGTCGCACATTTGGACCAAGCGAAATCATTAGCCGTCTCGGAAACCTACACGATCATCTCACGCATCCAAGTGTTGTACGACCTCCTGCAAGCATACACCGCCAACTCTTTGGTAAGTTTCCACCGCATCGAGTTCGTCTCGATGAGATTCTCATTGTGATTTTCTTTTCCGCAGGAACGATTGGCGTTGTTCTTGGCCGGAAATTCGGCAGAGAAAAAATCAAAGGCAAGACGAGTTCATCAGCGATGCGAGAACAATCGACGGGCAGACAACACACCGGCTTCCGCGAATAACAACTCTGTTGTGGCGAATAACGTGAATGGCGTTTATTGATTTCGCACGAGAGTCAGAGTTTCTTTCTTTTTTAATTTCTTATCGACATTTTCTCCTTAATTCTTCATATGAGATTCATATGAGATTCTGATGTGAATATTTTTAAGCCACCCGTACGTTTTTTTCATTATTATTTTTTTTTTATGAATAAATCTTTTTCGATTTGCAAGATTTCGGAGGTTTTATTTATTGTCTATCGTTTTTGCTTCTGAAAGAAGCTCGGGTGGTTCAATTGAAATTCAGCGGAAGCTGCAGTGGCTTGGAATGGATGTCCATGGCCATGGAATGGCCAGTGGGTCGATATCAAAACTAAAATTCACATGAAAATGTCTTTTATTCAGCATAACATGAGCTTAAACCAAGTTGCTTAACCAATCCTATCGACAACTTAACACGCGAGCACCATCTTCGGGCGAATTCGTTCAATTAAACGCGTATTGAACATCGAATCGTCCGCTTAAAACGAGTTTTAGCCTAGAATTTGATCAGTTTGTTCGATGCAAAATTCCATTTCGGATAACATTTCAACAAATTGAAAAGTAAATTAAAACTAAAAAAAAACAAAAAAAAAATCACAATCACTGCTCTTCGATCGAGAAATAGACACGAAATCGTCGAACATTCTCGTGCAGGAAACTCTTCAACAAATCACATCTTTGGCTCGTCTGCATGACGCACTACTCGCGTCAATGCTCATCCGAAATTGAAGAAATTAGTCGTCGTGACCGAGTTCGAACACCAAAATCCATTCAGATCACGCATTCGATAGAGCCTGCACGAGCGATAATACCTTCGACCTTGTTAATTCCTAAAGTGAATTGCATAAATTTAATCACAACACAATTTGCATGCAAGAGCAGCATTGGTGCAACGGGCCTCGAGCCACCCCGGCTGGGATATTGAATCAGTTACTGGCCATCCGGTTTGCGATCGATGTTGCCCATTTCGATGTCGGAACAATTACTCGAGTTCGACAGAGCCGAATCCATGGAGGAAATTGTGTGATTGACTTTTTTGTTGCTTTCATTCAGTAGCGGTTCTTCTTGAGGTGTCATTGGCTGCTTCTCTTGGATCACCTCCTGGGTGCCGGGGAAGATTCCGGTGTTGACGTCTTCTATTGCTTTTCTCAACTGAAATTTAACGCTCGATCAGAATGGTTCGTGACGTTGGCGAACGGCTTACTCACCTCCTTCAATGCGACAACACCGACGAGTTTGCCGGTCATCGTGACGTAGGCATGATTGATGCCGATCATCGAGAACAGACTGTGGACCTTCAAGAGGGACGTCTTCTCGACCAATTGGAATGGCGATGGATCGATGTTGACATTGGCCGCCTGCAGATTTATCGATTTGCTCATTTCCTCCTGTTCCCAGATCTTTTGATCTTCCGGCGACATGTCGATCACTCTTTCGCGAGGCTGCAAGAAAAGAAAATCGAATTTGTGAACTCGATCGATCGCCTAAACCTTCGAAGTTCGACTTACCAATTGCACTTTCTTCGAAATCGGACTGGAAATCGAATCGGCACCGATGCTGGCCGATCGACTTCGTTCTCCATCGGGCGGTGTCACATCTTGAAGGGTAGCTGATTTCTTGAAAATAACATCGAATGCCGATCTGATGCGGCTCTCAGCTCCAGTGATCGTCGAGTAGGGCGTCATCGAGGGGCTATTGTTAGAGGTGAGCGGTGCGAAATTTTTCAAATTGAACGAATTCGTTTTCTTCAAAATCGATTTGCGTGGCAGCGAGCTGGCCGTTGGATGATTGATCGTGTCTTTGCTTTTCTTGGCTTGTGGCGGCAGCATTTCATTGTTGGCCATTTCGCGGAGTTTCAAAATGTCCGGCGCAGGAATTACTTCAAATCGTGAAGGACGTCGACCTTTGTTCCGTTCGTCGAGTTCTTTTTGGAGTTTTTCTTGCTCCTCGCGGGCACGCTCTTGGGCCTCCTTTTGCCATTTGGCCGCCATTTCAAGACGCTTCTCGCGACCTATGTGCTTTTCGATCATTTTGATCAATTCATGACGCTGTACTGAGCCCAACAAGATCATATTCTGCGGGCTGTCGACCACCGGTAAACTTCGAAGGTGTTTGTTTTTCTTCAAAATCATCTTCAGGTCCTGGTAGCTGATGCTCTGCCAGATGTATTTGACGTCGCGGACCATGAAATGCTCGACAAAGATGCTGTACATTCCTGAGCTGGAGGGCAGCAAATCGGGCAGGTAAGGCAGTTTCTTGATCAGAATGATGGAATCGTAAATGGATGGCTGAAGTAGAGCACCAATCGCATTCGCGATCAAAACGGCGATCATCACTGGTACGATGTGAGTGATTTGTCCAGTCATCTCGAAAGCGATCACTCCCACGGAAACGGTGTGTGTGACGGCTCCGGAGAATGCAGCAGCGCCAACCACTGCGTAGCCACCGGGAATGATTTGAGACACACGACCGCCGTAACGCACGCCGTATGGGAACCACAGATGCATGCTCTCACCGATGATTCGACCAAAAGCCGCACCGATTTTGAAGACCGGAATGAAAATACCTGAAGGCACGGGGATTGTTGAGGCGATGATCGCAAAGTAGAACTGAAAAAGAGAAGCTGAGATTAGTAGCTTTCTCATAGCAAAAGTGAAACGCGGGTCGCGGATGACTTACGGTGAAGAGGAGGTAGGCAGCCAGGTTGAAGAACACATCCGTGTATTCGGTTGTCCAATTCCCAACGATGGTCGCCTGCTCCACCGTCAGATCAGATTTGGTCCAAGTGAAGTTTGAAAACAATTGGCTGACTTGCTCGTGGGTACTCAGCTCACCGGCAATGTAGCGACCGGTACCCATCGGGTAGGAAATCGAAGAAACGATTAGGGCCAGCAGCCCTGGGTATAGAAAACGACTGAAAATGGGAGAACGAAATCTTAGAATTGCCGCCAGAATAAAACCCCAGGATAGTTACTTTTTCTGCAGGAAAGCATTCATCTTCTTATTGGATCGCATGAACAGAACGTACTTTCGATGGCACCACACCCAAAAGGCGCCGCCCAGGCCACTGACGACGCTGCAATGAAGAGAACATTGAGTTTTCCTGTCGATTGTCAGGGAATTTTCTTCGAAGGACTCACCCAATCAACGCGAAAACAAACAACTCCTGCGGATCGAACGGAAAGTCTGACTGGAAGTTTGTTGCAAAGACTGCTGTCACCGTGTCTGCTTTCTGGAACCAAACGGCAAGCAATCGAAAAACGGATGCTCCGCAAACGGCAGCGAAGAACCCTCGCCAATAGTTACGAACGGCAAAGTAGGTGGTTGTGACCTCAATGCTGAACAACACCCCGCCAACGGGTGCAGCAAAACAGGCGCCCACTCCAACAGCACAAGCTGCGGCCAACATTTCCGAGTTGCGCGATTCATTCTCGTAAATGCTCTGGAACGACGTCACCATTTTGCTGAGCAGCTGGGCGACGATTGAAGCGATGTGGACGAATGGACCCTGGGGAGAAAGGAACACATGATTTGTTGCTCCCTAATACGCCACCTGACCAAACTCACTTCTTTTCCGAGTGGCATTCCACTGCCGAGCGTCGCTGTCAATCCAATGACTTTCGCAACCAACGTCTTGAAGGTGAGATACTCCTTGAGGGCGACTCCACGGAGGATTGTTTTCATCTCAGGAATTCCCGAACCGATACTCTGTGGGGCGACCAAATGGACAAAACCCGCGGAGAAGAGAATCAGGGAGACGGGCAGTGAGACCCAGGCCAGATACTGGACGATTGGCGTGGAGGTGAGATCGCGATACAACCAGACGCGGGCTATGGATGAAAATCGTGATGAGCAAATCTCCCCCTGACGTCAACGCGGGGGTTACTTACCGTTCGTGCACATTCCAATGCCCTTGTCCATGGCGTATGACAGCAGTGCCATGATGATGCCCAACAAAGCGAGATACACCCAATCCTCGCCCAAACGAGCGAATGTGTGTCGCCAAATCCATGACAAGGCCTTGACCAGTCGGCTCGTACGTTTTCCGAACAATTCCTGCAACGAAGTCAACAGCTTATTAACGAGCCGGTCGAACAGCAGCTGAATCGCCAATCAACCTTCGGACGCTTCAACTAATTGGCATTCATCTTGAGCCGGAGCGTTCATTGTTATGCCGTGTGCGACTCTCGATTACGCCATCGGATATGCGATTTGTAAATGAAATGTCATCGATCGCGATGACGAGAACGGTTTTCATTTCGTTTGATCTGGTTTTTAATTGCGTTTCGAACTGTGAATAATTAGCTGTCGCTCATGCAATGTGGGACTCGGTGTTGAGAGAGCACAGCATTTGCGAATTTGAATTTCATCAAATCAATTCAATTATGACTTTGCGGGGCGGCCATCAATCGATTCGAATGAGCGTTCATTTATGCGAGTCGTTCAGACCGAATGCGGGTGAATTTATCACGAGATAATCGAAAACGAGCCAGTTTGGAAAATAAAATTTCCCGATTTCGCGACTTGATCAAACTGGCTTTCGCAAAATTACCTCGAACTAATAAGGTCGTTGCGTTCCAATGCAATACGAATCGCGCAAAAACACGTCGATTAATCATCTGTATAATCCTCTTAGTGGGAATTCCCTCACCGGCTCGAATTCATTCCCTGAATGTCGCCCACTCACCTTGTCTCTGGCTCGGTCCTCCTTTTTTCGTTTCTTCTCCAAAATCTTAAGTTTTCTGGCTTCGTTTTTGGCGTATTCTCCCAAGTCCTTCGTGTAGCGGCCATACATCTGAAATTGGAAAAAACCCCGTTAGGAAACTCTGAAAAATCAACCATCTCTCGGCCCATGCCTCGTGCGCCATGCATCTCAAAACGATCGAATTCCACGGCCATTTAGCATGCAATTTGAAACTAAGAACAAAACAAGACATTTACTTAGAAATCATTGCCGCCGCGTATGGTTCTCAAGGATGCCTGGTTCTTCCGCCTGTCATCGGATTACAATTCAAATTACTCGAAAAAAGTTTCACAGAGTTCCCATAGCTCGGTAATGACCAAAACGGAAGCCTCCTTGGATGATTCCCAAAACTCCTCTCGAATCATGTCAAGGCCCTACACGCAGTCTCTGTTGACAAACATCCTCCCGCATCGTAGCGCACTCAAAGCGCGTTGTCGTTTCATCTCACACAGCAAGCG
>JANSTV010055970.1:0-12939 GCA_027564135.1 Lestremia cinerea | reverse complement strand
CCTTTTCACGCTCTCACAAAGCCAAGTCTTCCCTTCCGAAAGTGGCCGCTGTCACTTTTCCGGGCGGAATGTCACATTAATTATTGAATAATGACCCAAGAAATGCGCCTTTAATGAAATTCAACGCTGAGCAAATGTTTGAACAGAAACAACAAATTAATTACATTCAAACTGGCTGTGATTTTGTTGTTTTCAACTTTTCCAATTTTACCATTTTCTCGTCGACATCGGCATTTTACATGGAAATTCAATTTTAATGCGGACTTGTTTGCTTGGACAATTGTCGGTGGCTGCGGTGATGTCCCTCGAACGGTGGGACCGCTTTTGGGCCGGGGGTTGAAGGGGGTGGGGAGTCTCTAAAGTTGCGGGAAGCTTGTTTTGAACACTTTGCTGGTTGAAGGTGGATGTTTGCAGTTGAAAGGGAATCGTCAAGCGGCCAAAAATTTCGACGGAAGTGATGACGATAGGCCAGAATTAATTGCCGAACATCCCAACCGGCAATTGCCTCCCCCAATCGACCGCAACCAAACGATGTCAATTGGAAATAAATTCAAATGAAATTCCCCATTTCGATTTCAATGGCACAGCCAAACGGCCCGTGACCTTCGTGTGTTCCGCATTCAAGGTTCAAGTTCAGGCGATGAGAAAGCATTTTAAAATAACGAGCCCCAACTCAAATTGGTTTTCCGAAATGAAAGATTGATGAAGTGAAAGGGACGTACTGTCCAACTAGGATCGCCGCCGCGTGACAGACACACCGTTCGACACTCGTCATCCACCCCGTCAGAGTTGATTTGGCGTTTGCTCGAAACCGATGACGTGCATAATTTCAGATCGTCAGGTCACGCTCAACGACGATACCGTTGATGACGTCACCGGACCACCGGTGCTAATCAAAACGTACGTGGATTTGGTTTGTGTTGATTTTTAATTAGTTTGACCAAAACAGACGCGTTTCGTGCCGGAACGAATGCAAACGCAGGCCAATTGACGTCACAACTGACGATTGCGGTTGGTGCCGTTGTGATTTGGCTGGCGCATCGGACAACGGTAATTGATAGCCTCGTGACAGTCTGTTTTTGAGCAAATGGACTTGTTTCATGCAATGTTTCCGCAACACCACGAATCGAACGCCAAAAATAGATTTCAAGTCGGTGGGAATGCGAACGTGGCGCGAAGATGGAGTGGGTTTGACGTCATTGGGTCAGATTGCGTTTCCCTTTGAGACCGAAAGGGGTGTGAATGGGCCGACGCGTGAGGAATTAGACCGCCAAAATGAGTAACGACGGTTTTCGGTGAATGTCAAGTTCAATAACGGCCTCTGACGCAGTCAGTACCGTGTCATTACCGTAACGCCTGCGACGTGCCGGAGCCAATGCTGTATTCACCGCCGAATGTTCCAGTTCCATTTCCGGCATACACGATCCCACAACAATTCCCATTTTTCACAAAGCAATCAGCTAAAAACATCACTTGCGAAATTCACAAATTCATTCAGATGCTCGCCACCGTTCACGGTCGAACTTTGCGAAAGCCTTCGCCCAAGTTGAATGACACGTCGCGCGCACAGCACCGCAACACCGTCTCAGACACAAGTGCACTGGCGTAATGCCGTTTAAACGAATGAATTCCTTTCGAACGATGACTCGAAATGTTGCATTTGATTCTCAATTAACCGCACTAATTCATTGCGATGATCGCCGCAGCACCAGTTCCGCTTCGCTGCCGGTTTATCACTCGTCGAGCGATTTCGGATTGCATTCACGAAAATGTTCTTTGTTTATCGACGCAGCGGAAACGGTGGAACATTAAAATTGCACTTAAAAAAACCACTTGAATCACTTGCAGGCGAGTAGTTTGTGGCGCGAATCGATTTCGAGATGAGTCGAATTGAATCCACTGGTCGACCCAGTACGGTGCGGGGTTCTGCGAGAGAAATCAACGAGTTTTGTGACGAGGAGCCGGCTGGGAGGGGTCTTATGAAGCTTTGACAGCTCCCGACTGGGAAGCGGACGCGCGGAAACCGAATGGCCGGGAATGAAGGTTATTCCCACTGGCGCAATCACCCTTGTCAATGTCGACTCGATGGCACACGATGCTTATCTTCCGTGGGCGACTCGCAATCGAAAGATAAACGATTTCGCGTCAATAAAAATCGATCGCGCTTTTTTTCATTTAAATTGATTTTTGAATAGCCAATAAATCGCCGGTCGATTGGAGACGCATTAACCGATGAATCGATCGATAAAGTTTGGCGGCGGCAGGTCTATTTCTGAATTATCAACGAAAATGAGTTGCGAAGCCAGGAGCTCCTGGGCTTGAACCGAAACCAATCACGTCAGACCCTCCCGAAGCGTGGCTGCCAGTTCAACCAGTCGTAGCTTGCGTCGGCGGTCGCATTCGAGCGATTCGAATCGACACAATTACGCCGACGGTGGCCTCCCCCCCAATAACTCGCGCTAATCGATAGTGTTTCAATTTCATTCCAGTCAGATTCGAAGCTGCCGATAATTCCGCCTCGATTTCGATTCGATATCGTTAATGACTGCACACAATGGGAATTGAACAAGAGTTTACGATGCCGCCACCAATGACGACAATCAAGATGCGCCTGAGGCGCAGACACAACCACACGCTATTTTTAGCCGGGCGTCTAATTAAATTTCTGAATTTGTTTGCATTTCGAATGAGCAACGATTATTGGCCGTGTCGAGTCGTAAATGTTGATTTCGATTTATTTGTTCGAGTGCCGTTTCGCTTACGAAGCGAATCTCATGACCGGCATGAGTTCGATCTGAAGCCGATTGAGGAGGAAATTGAAACCGGACTTTCTTCAATTAGCGTCGCTTCAAGAGAATAATGGTCGATTGTTTTCGGCTAAATTTCGAGTCATCACAAAATTCGTCGAAAAACTTTCAATCTCAAAATTGTCCACCGCACAATTCCAATTAGAAATTACGAGAAGTTTGAGGGGAAAAAAAAACGAAAGTCACTTCGAGAGACCGCACTTGGAAAACGGAACTTGTCGGAGTTTGTCCGAGCACGACTGCCTGCGATCGCGATTGAGCCACGACTGAATATTGATGGAATTTAACAGTAAATGGTTTCGGTTATTTGACCTTCGGCATGGAAAAAGAATAAATAAATATCGAAAATCGGTAAAGCGGCCGTTCAGTGGTAGTTCCCATTGCCCTCCGTTCCCCCGGCCATAACCAATGCCACCATCACCCCGATCACACGAAGCTTCCCCCTCCGTGCACATTAATCGAAAACACACTGTTCGCCTCAATCAAACCGTAGAAATGTCTTTATGCTCAGCCGAACGGTATCGAACTTTGAATGATGGTGTTGAATGCCGTGTGTGTCGCTTAATTCGGCCCCAGCTCGTTAGCGGAGAAACGGAACAATCATTTAGCGAGAAATGTATCCGTAATATGTCGATGGGGTTGCATGCGGTGATGGGAGGGGTTGCTAATGGCGGTGCTAAGGCGAAAGATTGAACAACCAACTTTCGGGTGTGACGTACTTGAATCGTCTTCCCATCGGAATTCCCAAGCAATCAAGTGTTTATCATTCCGATTTCGGAGCCCCACATCACCGTTATTCATCAAAAACATTCAATTTCGGAGTCGTCGAATCGACTCGCATCGAACATAAACCGTTACATCTTGCACGCCCAGCCACCAAAAGCTCCAACGGAGCACATAAAAACAACACCGAATTTGTTGAAAAACACACAAAGAATCGCTTATTGCATTTTTCCATTCATTAACTTTTCGCATGGCATGGCCATTCGGTCGATGTTCCATTAAATATTTCACGATGCCATTGCCGATGACGTTCATTGCATTGCGTTGTTTATCGACCGACCTAGGCCAATGTTAAATTGTTTGCCACTCGAAATAAGGGGCGGAGGCTTGTAAAATATTCATATCGATTTTGGTTTCGTTGAGAATTTCCGATCAACACAACAGATGAGTCAAGCCTATCGGGTGGAGCTCGAATGTTATTTTTAATTGGTTTTTGTTTTTGTGAGATGCCTGCAGCGGATCGAGACGAATGCTCGAGTAGTTGTTTGAAATTCTTAACGAATTTTCGTTTGTTCACTGATGCGGATGCCCGACCAATGTGAAATTGTACCAAAACGATCAAGTTAATTACCGAAGAACGTGACATTTCGCCATCGTCCATTTGTGGTTCTTCCACGTCATTGAAATAGAAACGGACATTCTCTAATGCACGTGGCCTCGAATCGATAAAGCGAACTGGTGTGAAATGCGAACGATAACATTTTCAACAGGTCATTTGTTCTTGGTGACATTCTCTCCTCACCCGCCCTCGAAGACTGCTCGTTTAATCTCCGTTGATGCGAGGTTATTCACTTGTCGTCCGAGAAAAAAAACGCTGGCGCAGGCTTTTTCCTTTCTGGAGATATTCCATCAACGCTGTGATCTCTGAATGTTGTTTTCCATCAAGCATTTCGTAAAGCCCATATCGACCGACCGCAGCAGACATCCATTTCGAATTGATTACAATTCATTCCATGAGCTTCTTTTGTTCGTTTCGCCTTAACTGCAATCATTACTTTTTCTTGTGAATCAAAAGGAATTTTCGTTTTATTCTTCCACGAGAGCACTGTCTCGACCGAATGCTTCGAGCATTGCGGCTCAGGGATTTACTTTCAGAAAGGTGAATTTCATTCGGGGAATTATCGGTCGGTGATTTGGTGAGGGAAAGCCCATCGGTTGGTTATCGATTTCGTAATTGTGCCATCTGTGGTGGGTGTTGGTGAGTCTCGTTTTTGGGCGGCTGTTCTGGGTATTGTATAAATACAGCACGAGTGGCCGCGTGGATTACAAGAAGGAGTACTAGAAGGAGTACTAGAAGAGGTACCAGAAGGAGTATCAGAAGAAGTACTAGACAGAAATAGCAATGTGGTGCAAAAGGAAAATCAAGCAAATTCCGCCTCGGGAAATAAACTGTGCAAGACCTTTCCCGTTCTCAACTTGATGGCGGCCCACAGCCCAAACTCATCAACAGACAATCCACCATTAACATTCTATTCAAACACGTGAAAACAAAACCCAATCAAATAATTCACAATTGGCATTCGATTGCGGTCACTGATTCACCCCAAAACGGAACAGACAACGTCGATACGACGTTCGTTTCATTGTCTGATGCGTCACTTCGAACCGATTTCCAAACAAAAGCCCATTTCTTTGCCTCAAATCAATCTGAAATTCAATTATTATCCTCAAACAATGGCATCGCATCGAATTCATAATTTTGACAGATGAACTAAAGTGCTTCCTTTATTGATATGATGACGTTCATGGCTGTCGGTGGGGGTGTAGGGTTGGTGCATTAACCTTTAACCTGAAGTGGGGGGAAATGGGATGCGTCGTTCGAATCAAACTGCGAGTTAAGTTAGACGCTGAAAGCGTGGAGATTCATCGATACGTGACCACCGAATTGACATTCAACGAAAAGACAAAGAAAAACAAGTTCAAAATGGCTTTGAATGCATTAGCGTGCCGAGCAATAACACCTGCGACGGTCTTTATCATCAATAGTCGGTGACGGCGACGACGATGGCGGCAAATAAATAATCAAATTTTCCTCGCTCTCAGCGGCGACGTCGTAAATCTCAATCTCGAACGGTACCAATGAGCGGCGCAGCAACGCCTGGACCGTTTGATGGATGAACACTTTCTTTTGGCTGTGACGCGAGACGCAAGACAAAAATCGCATGTCTGACGCACGACCAATACAATTAACGTAATGGATCACCGTCGGCAATTGCGAGGAAAGTAGATTTTCGTTTGATGAACATTTTCATTCCGTCGGATTATGCATGCAGATCGAATGCCTTCCCACCGGGGCAGTGTAGCAACCATTAAAACTTTGACATTCATACAAATGCATTTTTTATGATGGCATGTCATGTCGTGTGCAACCATTAAAGCTTCACGAACTTTGAGCCATTTCGATCATGTTAAACTGTTTGTTCTTGAGCGTTGATGGCGATTAAATTGCAGTTTGGAACTTTTCAGTGTTGTTGCTATGGCGGTTTGAAGGTGATTCAAGCGTGAGCATGGGAAAAGTTGGCCATTTGGCTTTTTTGTGCTTTCCACCCATTATTGGGCCAATTATTGTCTGAACGCGAGTGAAGAGCTTTTCGCGTCTTGACCGAAACAATTGAATTGTTCTAGTCCAAAATCTAGTATGAAATCTATTCCAAAGCATGTTCTAAGTTTATAGTACTAAATCGAGCATCGTCCATAGGTGGTTGCTCATTTCGAGAACTTTGCTAGATTTAGTACTGTAGAAACTTAGAACTTGTTTTGGAATAGATTTCATACTAGATTTTGGACTAGAATTGTTCTTCCATAGATCTCATTGTTTGATTGAGAAAAAATCAAAATTGAGCATCAAATCCATCAAAAAGAATTGAAATCCGCAAAAAGTGCTTGAAAACATTCATTCACCCTTTTCATTTCGTAAATGCATCAGCATCCATTCATCCACCTGAAAAACATCACTCAGAGAATATGCTCCGATCATTACCCACCCCCCCCTGGCGCAGAATCCACCTCATCCCATCAAACGTCAACAATTTGAAAGGATTTTTTCTGCAAATTCATAACCAAATTGCTTGTAAACGAAAGCCATTCATTTTCCAATGCTCTTGTATGTGTGTGCGGGTGTGTGCAAGTGTATGTATGTGTGTTTGCGCGAAAACATCATTTCGAATCCACATTTCATTGTTGCTGCCATTTGAATAATTGGATTCAATTTCATACATTCATTAATTGTGCTCGAAATAATCTTATTAATTCCAATTGCATGAATGCCTCAGGCATTGTTAGCCCGGTTGACAGTGGTGAAGTCGACAGTCGATGGTTTGGTAAACGATGGAACGCGCTGGATGCGACAAAATTGAAATTAATTCAAACGAATTTATGCCCAACAGTCAGCCAGCGAATGAGCAACGCTTATGGGCTCATTTCGATGTGATTTCATTTTATTGCGAAATTGAACGGAGAGTGTTACTTTCGACAGAGAGCGAACGAAAAAGAAGAAAAAAAAATCGACAAAAAAGAAGCCAAATCTCGATTTCGACATTCATCCACAATTTGACATGTTGCTGACTCAGAATCACTTCTTTGTCTTTGACGCAATGTCTCTTCGACACTCGACATGCCATTTCACTTGGCACAGCTCACTCGTGCATGTGTGCTATGCGGCAATCGGGAGATGCTCGTGTTGAATTTCACCAACTGACGCATCTATTTCTGACTTGAAATTGCAATTAATTTAATTCAATAAGACATTCTAAGCACATTATAAATATCGTTGAGCACATTTGCTCAACATATGGGCTGCAGTGTGCCAGGCCACCGCAAAGTACACTGTTGCAACGGCTTGACGAAGGGCAAAGGTCGATGTCACAACAAAATTCATTTCGATTCCGGATGTCATTTGCGAGTCCGAAGACACCAACAAATTCATGGGGAATTTCGGTGACAATCGGCATGACATCATGCTCACGCTTCCAACGGCATCTCGGACACATCGTAGCCGAAACGGATTAGTGGAATCCATTTTCGGAAAACGATTTGCCAACGTCCTTTTTGGCAGCTAATCAAAACCGGATAAACATGTCGAGCACTCCACCACAACCAACCGTCAAATGTGAACAAACTTTAAGCTGGCATCGCTTATCGTTCCTTCAACAGAAACATTGTAATTTCCATTCTAATCGCTCATAAGCGCCAAACCAACAACAACGACAACAGCACCAGAATTCTATTGCGCCAATGGCAAATCGGTGTCCACAATGTGCAATTGCTCGAATCCATAAATCCATTGGAATGATAAATAGAAATTCGCAGATAATCAACAGCATTGCCGAAGCGCACTGTGCGTTGTGCAGGCGTGTGCAAGTGTGTGAGTGTGTGAGCGGAAGAGAGAAGAAGAAAAAGCAGAAAATTTGCTTTGCACATCAAGTGTACGGCGGCGGCAGCGGCGAGAGCACATTCATTTGAAACGCAAATAACCCACGAGAAAGGTCATTCACCAAATGCGGTTGTGTTTGCGCAGGCGTGGAACGACTAAAATGTTTGCCATTTTCAACGTTTCGGTGTTTTCGTGCGGCGTCCGCTGGTGTCTATGGCTGTGTGTCTGTGTTTGCTGTCAACGACACAACGAGATTAGAAAATGCATTGCGTTGTGCCCGATCGACGTCTGTGTCATTCAGTGTGGCGATGTTTATTGTTTCGCGGAGGCAAAAGCGAACGGGCGCAAATGCGAGCAAAAAAGAAGCCTCGTTGGTAGCCACTCGTCTCGATTGCCGAACCGATGCGAAATGCATTCTCTTTGCCGTGCCTTCGCTACGGCGGCTCCGACCAAATGATTTGTTGAATAAATCGGTGTGTTTGCGTTGAGCCAACGGTAGAATGGCTTTCAATGCGATTGTCATCGGGTTCGAGTGGCTCTCGGCGCAAAATTTTCATTGATTCGAAATTGAAATGGCTTCGCACGGCTGACAGTTGTGGCGGATACTTAACATCGCGTAAACATCAACAACAGCAAGTTTTTTGTTGTCTGATCGACGATGACGGGCTAAAAATAGGAAACGTTTATCGAGCGAATGACTTTTGGTGAGATATCAACGAGCAACCGAGGCTTGTTTTCGAAGCGCGGTTTTGATGTTTTGTTTTGTTGCTCGTTTTTTCCGTGGCGGTGAGAAAACAAATGCGTTTCTTGTGTTGTTTCGCAGAGGAGTTTTTATCGAGACGCAAATACAGTGATTGGTCCGGTTGAAGGTCGGGTCAGTGGAAATGATGAGTTTGTTGTGAAATTTGCTTCGCTCGTTGACTGTATTCGAATAGGCATTTGCCTCTCGCAATCACCGTAAGCGTGACGTAGTCCCCGTGACTAGACTTCACAAATCAAATTTTGCAAAATTTCGCAAAATTTCGCTCAAATGTGAATAAACAAACCGCAAAGACGTCATACGTCGAATGAGCCCATTCACAAATTTTCACTCTGATAAAAACCACTCCAAACAAAAGCCCCGTAATTATCACATGTTCATGATTCAAACCGACAAAACAGCCAGTCACCCATCAATCACATCGAACGCGCGCGCTACGCAAGCGAATCAATTAATCAAGACGCCAACTTATATCCCGTTGAATGTCACCAAACACTATCAGCGCGCTAATAAGTGCTCGAACAAATTGAAAACGAAATAAATTCGCGTTTTTTGCGCGAGGGGGAGGGCAATTGTTGCGATTCGACATGCATTATTTGCAATCGACACGATTTGCCTGACCTGAATTATGCGCAAAAGCATTTGCAATGACCGTTTTATCGGTCGCATTGCACGTGTTATCAGCGGTTGAGATGTGACGGGGTGATTTGCTAGTGGTGTCGGGTCAGAGGCTAAGGTGATGGGGGTGATAGTTGAATGAACGATTGTACGTGCGAGCATCCGTCAAGGCATCTCCAGGACACCAGAAACCCGAGGCCATTCCAATGGCAAATAAATCATCGCATCATTCACGTCCCCCAACCACCACCAAAGTGGCTTCTCGATATCGACAACCAACTCATTTCACCAGCGTCGATGAATTCATCAATTTCGGCATCGACTTTGCAAGCAAACACCATCCCAAAATGAAAGATTGGAGCTGTCACAAAAGTCAGCCCGTTATCAACACCGTCAAAGTTGATTCCAACAGAAAAAACAAATCCAATGACGATGATGATGACGACGACGACGTCGGAGAGAAATCTCTCCATCAATCGTGAATGTCAACGATGTGACCTCTGCCAAGTGATTGCGTCCAATTGAGAATTCAATCGATCCGCCCGAATGAAACATCATCACCTTCGATTGACAGTCGGAAGCGATAAGCCGATTCGTCGATGGAGCACTTCCGATGTGCTGCTCAGTGATTCATCGGCTCCGGTCGATATGCAAAGTGTGCGAACGCATCAAAATCCTTACCGTAATCCTTTCGAGTCCATAAATGTCGATTGGACATATGTGATGTGCCGAATGTTTGACCCATTTTCGATGGCTTCGATCAAGCGGTTGTCGTCACCAAACTTGATGTTTGTTTCGTCGTCGATGGTTATTGCCGCCACCCGTCGTATTTCGTCAAGTGCGACGACGTCTTCCGTTGACAACACCGCACAAATCTTCTCTGCAGCCACACGCGTTGACACACCGAAAATCCAATCAGAAAAGTAAACAAAACAATGATTTCGGTGTTTTTGTTTTTCTTTCGCATTTTCGCTCGAAACGTTGGATTTCACTTTCGAAAAGTGAAATGGAGCTTGGGCCCAGGGTATTCCGGGCGCTTGACGGAGAGGGGAAAGCTGTTGCTAATTGAAGCACCTCTTGGTCGATTCCAGACGAGTGGGTGCTTGACGATGTTGTCCTGACTCAGCGAGACTCATCTCGAGCGATGAGACCTCAAGAGAATTTCTCTTAATTTCGCTTTCGATGCGAACCGGACAGTGTTTGCTCGCATCGAGACGTTTGTAATTCGATGCGTTCAAACAATGGCCCCAAAAAATGGATACGGGTTTTCTTTGCTTTGGATGAGAGACAACTCGAATTACTGCCATTTGAATTGCGAGAGCCTCGAAACGGATCGGCCGAATCGGATGACAGGTTTGGATTTCAAGGAGAATCGATTCAGGTCTCGCGACCGCCGGGGGACATGCGATAGGCAAATGATTCCCACGGCCAATGCGAAGCTCGCGTCGATGATAATTAAATTGGCGGAGCAATGCCAATTGAATTGATGTCGCCTCGTACGCAAATCGATCAGACGTTTTCGCCACCGTTCAGCTCGCGTGAGTGCGATCGGAGATTAAAAATTGATTGGATTCGATTTGATTGAAGTGCTTTGTTCCCCAAAAGCTCGACTCATTGATGGCAGCCGCCGAAATCGGACGTCCCGCTTTAAAGCGGTCAATGGCTGGACGTCGGCCACTCAATTCAAGCCTGATTGATTGAAATCGACTCGCCGCGAAAAAAAAACGCAAACCCGCCTCAACATTGGTCGTGCACGTTTCAGCAAATGAAACGAACAAACAAAAAAAACCAGACCTGATGCGACCTCGAGTGACGTGCGCGAAAGAGAAAACCGTATTTTTTTCATTGTGCGAACTGGTTTTGCCGGTTGCACAGGCCAATTCAATTCTCGAACCCGCACATCAACCGCACGCCAGATGCCCGTCGTTGCCTGGCAATCAACCGAATGCGGAGTCGACGACAATCGCCCGACCGGAAGTGGCCGATCGTTGTGTGGTCTGCGCTCAATCTTCCGGAAGACTTGTCGATGAAATCGAAAAGCATCGCAGCGCGACGCCCTCATCGATGTTGCGCTTTGTGACGTCACCAGCTTACCCAGAAACCTCACTCGATCCGACACCGTCGATCGCAAACGCAACGCCGCGTTGATTTTGTTTTCATTTCGCGTCGTCGTCGTCGTAGTCAAACACAATGCGCAACCTTGAAAATGGCCAACACAAAGCCGACTTAATTGCTTGTTTGCAAAACAATTTTCGCGTTGTCAGCCGTCAGAACGGGGCAATTGCGTTGCGCATTTTGAGCTCAGTTGCTTTGGCGACGTCACTGTGCGATTAGCACCGCTTCATGCATTGTTTGTTGTGTTGCAGGCGTTCGCGTGTTAATTCACAGCTGGCAGTGTCGCGCTCGAGCTAAGGAAATCGTCGAATGGAATTGCGGAGCTGTCACGTTCGCTTTGTGGAAGTTCGGCCAGTTCAAGAAGGCTCCACGACGGAATCGAATGGGATTTCCGTTGGAATTCCACAAAAGTTTCTTTTGTCACTTTTGAAAGTGTCCGCTGGCGATGGAATCACTGCGATGGCGGCGAAGCTCATCACCAAAGTTGCCGGACACGAGAGGCTGTTCAACTTTTGCGCACATTGTTTTCGTGTCGAGGCGGCAGAGCACTGGATGCTGGGATATTTTAAAAATGCGACATGACTCGGCAATTTGTGCCCACCCAACACCACCCAGCACCACCCACGGGGAAACGAAGAGAGCTTTCACTTTGCACCCCGCCCAGAATGTAATTTCAAACAAACGGCCATTTCCCGCAACTTCCTCTCCGTCTCGTGAAGCCACCCCGAAAAGTGTCAATTCAATTTCGATAAACGGAATTCGCTACCCAGTCGCCCGAAAGCAAATTGCTCTGTTTTCCTCTCGAGCGTTCTCGGTTATGGGTCGTTCGTTGCCGCACAGACGGCTTCACTTTGGTGTCTGTGTTTGTCTTTCTGTGTATTTGACTGGGTGAGTGTGTGCATGTGTGTGTGTGTATGTGTGGGTAATAGTGTGTATATGTGTGAGATGCCAAATGAATAAATTACATTTGGAATTAATTGAATACAAATTGACTGTTTCGTTGTCGTTGCCGGTGCCGTCGTCGTGGCTCACGTCGTCGTCATTGCTGTCTCCGAGTCGAAAAATGCCAAAACGAAAATCTGACAAAATGCAAAGCATCGTCGAAACAAACAACAAAATCCCCCCCTGAAGCTTTCCATTTTTCTTCCAAATCTGCCGATGCGGCACAGGAAATAAGGAAATATCGTCAAGATGCCGTTGATTTGCATAATTAAATAGCGCAAGCAATCGACGAAACGTATACACCGTCCGAGGTGGCTTCTAATCGGAATGGCAATGAGTCACCAGCGATGAGTCGTTTCGAATGTGAAATTCCCCATTTCGTTGCAAAAATTCGAAAGAAAACAATTGCGGAAATGCAATTCAACACCAACCAAAATCACAATTCGGTCGTCGGTCGTTGTTCGACGGTCGTCGCCCAAATTATCATCAACCGCACACGGAATGTCATTCACATTTGGTAATCAACAGTTCTTTATCCGTTT